>MJUT01013029.1:175920-226704 GCA_002080005.1 Gigantidas platifrons | reverse complement strand
AGTTTTACATTGTATGGCAGTTCCAGGTTTTTTTACGATAATCCGCCAGTCTGGTTGTACAAAATATTTGAATGCTACCAAAATCTGTCGAAAATAATTTAAAATAGTAGGAAACAACGAATTTTCTTTATTTCAGTATTTATTATGCAATTCATAATACATCTGCTCAAAATCTTTCTAAAATAAATGCTATGATTAACCCGCTTGTTGTCGAATCTTTAACAGTTAATAACACTACACGAAGAAGGAATATATTATCTGTATAATTTTGTACCAAATAATCTTAATGAGTGTGATTTAGATTTGAAGATTGCCTAAATATAGAGAGACCTGTATATATTAATTCAAAATTTTGTATGTGGAGACAGGGACTTTATTATTCTATTTTGTTCACTTAGAGGTAGTATTTCCCGAAATTCATGTATACTTTAAAATGTTGCAATGAAGTTCATCAGTATTGCAGTGTGAGTAACCAAGCATCATGTAGACATTACACCTTTTATGAACATGNATAGGCTACACCAAGGTACATGCCGATGTGGCTTGTAAACGTCCGTTTTATTTCTTAATATGGTCATAAGAAAACTCTTTTCTTGCGACTTAAAGATATTACTTTTATTTTACATATACTCGTCAACTAAATCTATACTTCTAACAGGTAATATCTCCCGCGCTGTACTAGTTAAGCTTCAGTGTTTGCACCATCCAAGTTTTATAATTCAGTGCCCTCATTAGGTTAACGTTAAGATACAAGCGTCTTTGTGATTCAAACGCACAATTAACCACTTATGGAACAGTAGCGTCACCAAACGGGAGAAGCGGTGAATGATTCCTATTACAGCTATTGAAATTAATCACGTAGATATTAAATTTAGGGTGCAGCATGTGTATCTGGAATAACCTTCATCAGGTACGCTCTGAATCGAAAGATTAAAAAAACGAAAAAAAAAGTAAAAGTAAAATTAGAGTATAGCCAAAATCTGCCTGCGGAAGGAGAACCTTAATTTTGATCACAACTACATTATTTATTTGTAATTTTCAATAATAAACATATAAAATAAACAATGTTAGTGTCGGAACAGTTCAAATTTTACTAAACCAGTAAACTATAGCTGAAGTTTATTGGATTAGCTCCCTTGGTGCGTTGTGTATGCAATTTCACGATTTTAAAATAATCATCAAGGAAGACCTAATAGTGTAGTAATAGTCGGCTTTGATGGTTGGTTTGGTTTATGGTGTTTAACGTCACTCCCAATAATATTTCAGTTATATCGTGGCGGTCAGTTTTATTGGTGGAGGAAACCGTAGTACGCGGAGAAATCCACCAAGCAGTGGCAAGTCACTGACAAACTTTATCACATACTGTTGTATCGAGTACATCTTTCCATGAACGGGATCCGAACTCACCACTTTAGTGGTGATAGGCACTGATTGCACAGGTACTTGTAAATCCAATACCATATGCTCACGACCACGACGGCTCATGGAGTCGGCTTTGAACCAAAATCTGATTATTGTTTGGCACTATTTTTACTATCAACAATAAGAAGAGACTACAAATAACATGGGGTGGCTCAATGAGCTAGGTAGTTGGATTACCTAACAACTCATACAAGCCTATCGCCAATACGGCATGGGTTCGCCCGTCTTTGTAAATTAAAAAAAATGGTGAGCTCGACTCGCATCTGCAAGTGATAAAGTTTATCAGTTGCTTGCCCATGGTCGGTAGTTCTCTCTGGGTATTCCGGCTTCTTCCACCACTAACACTGATCGCCATGATATAGCTGTTGAAAGTGGCGTTAAACACAATAAATCAAATCAAATCAACAAATAACATGTAGTACATTTATACATATATACTAGCGTATCTCACAGTATACTCTTTTGATATATGCAAAATAAGTAATTAATACAAGCCTCTACACAAGACTAATTTGTTTCGGCCTTGACCAACTCTCCATAATGTGTTTCCAGTGCCAGGCGTAAGTCGTTTACCTGGTTGTGTAAGGATACTTTTATTCCGGTGTGTAAAATGTCCGGTTAGGGTTAGGATTAGGCTTAGGGTTATATTTAGGGTTAGGATTAGGATAGGGTTAGGGTTAGTATTAGGGTTAGCATGGAAAAAATAACCTAGTGCAATATTTCCTCTGGAAATTATACACTAGTGTAACTTGTCCACTGGAAAGAATACACTGGTGGAAAGAACACACTGTTACAGTTGGCCCACCCATTCCCTCATTTCTATATAGTTTTTATATACATGTATTGTTGAACTTGATCTTGTCCCGAATATAGACGAGAACAAGTTTACAAGCAATTCGCTTGTTTCGAATCATGTCAATTCCGATCATGTTCCGTCTTATTCGTGTCTTGACGTCTGAAATGTTAGGCAGACGACCTCCGATGTTTACGCTATTACCGTGACAACGTCCAGATATCAGTTAGTCGTAGATGCGGTAGATTATAAGTAAATATAATATGGAGACGCCAAGAAAACGGTTGATTTAATACTGGTGTTTGGAGCTCCACTGTCTGTCTGATAACAGATATATCTCAAGACAGATCGTTTTCCTTTTATGGTTCCTGTATGTACAATCACAGCAGTAAATAAAGAAAGAAAACAAATTTAATTTCAAAGAAGTTATTGTCTGTGCAATGAACCCTTTCATAATAATAAAATAATTTAATTGATTTCTGTCTATTACAGAAAATGTTACGAATTCTTTAAGTTGAGGAACGTTAAAATGCCAAATATCGATTGGAGTTATCGTTGTGTACATTGACACCGGAAGTCCTGTGTCCAAGATTCCATCAAAATCACGTGGTCTGGCAGATGACAAAAACACTTTTGACGGAATAGAAATGATTCGAAATAGCCGTATTGGTTACTTCAGTTAATAGATGGCAGTTGGATAGGCTGTTGTGAGAAAGTCGAGATCGATACAAGAAAAAGAGGATATAATAATAGATATGGTCGGAATACCGCCGTCAGATAATTTTTCCTTGCATCAGGACAACAACGACCGCTACAGCAAACATGTTGGTCATTAGGAGCTTGGAATTCTCCGTACATATGGTACTGATTTTTGACCTCTTCTAAGGACGAATAGTGTGTGTGATTCCGTCCAGCGCGCATCTATCGGATACCTCTATCGGAGTTATATACCTTGCAGCAGGGAAATTGTATCCCATTTTTATCGGTGGTATGATGATGTAAAAATACAATGAAATGTCAATGCTTCTTTCCGCTTTTGAATGTCCTGTTTTTCTTAAAATTGACACAATATCTTAAAAGAGATACATTGAGTAGGTACATGAAAAATGTGGTCCATTGGATGGAAGAAATTTTAATTTTGAATGCCATAGATCAAGGGAGATAACAAAGTAGGAAACTTTTGATGTGAATGCACAACGAACGATAACTCTTTATAAGATGTTGCCCTTTGTGAGCTTCTGTGTGTTGTCTTTAACGTGAAGCAAAGGTTCTTGAAACACGTGGTATTCAGTTACGTCTCTTCCATATGATGAGCTGTGTCTTTGACTTTTCCGCATTTTTTGGAACCGTTTTACTTTTGGTAACTATTTAAGTAGACGATGGTGTTTTCGTTTGAATATAAATATTCACTCGATTGTTATGCATTAATCAACAATATTATTAAACTTATTTTAATTTTTTTTTTTTCATTTGTGTCGACGTTGGCACAACACCTATTAATAGACGGGTGCAACTTATTTTCCCATAAACCGATTTAACCCTGCACCTTTCTGTCAACCTGACTATTAGGTTTTTAGTTATTTACAATGAATAAGACAATAAGTCACAATGGAACTATCGACCATCACTATTTTTACTTTCTGTTTTAGTACACATGACCTCGTTGACATTTGACTCTGGTAAAGAAGTTGAAAATCACGGAAATCCTACCACCCAAAATTTCCCTAAACATGTACATGTATTGCCAAAACATTATTTACATACATGTATTATTATAAAGATCGATTTACCTGCTGACCTTTCAACTAATAAATCACTGATTGGACAAGTTGCGTCCAGGTGACAGTCTCGTGTTTTACCATCGAAGCATTGTATCTCTGTTCTATATTATAAGTGTTGTTGACAAGTTGACGATAAGATTTGTGATAGCTATACAAACCCCTAACTTTTAATTTTATTAGAATATAAATTATTTTACATAATGGATGTTTCCTGACGACGGTTCATCGTAATTCGGCAAGGTAAGATTTTAAATACAGATCTTTATATAATTTAAAATTTGTATTGAAAATAAATTGTTAATATCAATTGAGGAAAAGTTAAAACAATAATGCATGTGTATTATGATATAGGAGGCCATTAAACGATTGTTTATTTTTTTTTTCACATGAATTGTAAATATCAGTTGAGGCATTAATAAAACAATACATGTATATTATGATATACAGTAGTAGGATGCCAGGAAATATAATTCTTCCGTGGAACGAATAGCCTAATTTGGTTTGGTTTATAGTAGGGCTTTAACATTATTTTCAACAATAGTTCAGATATATATCATAACGATCCGTTTTATTGGTGGACGAAACCGCTGTATAATAGTACCCGCAGAAAACCAACCTTCCGCAAGTAACTGATATAAAGCTGTATCGGGTACATTTGAGCCACTCGTTGAAGTCAAACTCCCGACATTTAGTCGTGAAAAGCACAGATCGTGATGTACATTATATTATCATAGAACAGAAACGAGAATAAATGTAATCGGACACTTGCGGAAAAGGGGGGATGCTCAGGTTATCTTGGTTATTCAATAATTAAAGGTCAAATTTTAGAACAAGATATGTTTTAAGGATAACAAAATATCATATGTTGATAATTTGTAGATATATTATCCAAAATATCAGACATTACCCTTCCCCTCTACGGTTCTTTCATGTTTATATTGACCGATTCAGTTAAAAAAAAGTGATTACTTGAATTGGCCAATATGAACCTGAAAGAATCGTCTACTTTGTTCTGAACAAAATTTTGTGGAATTAATAACAATGTTCTGCTATATACTTGAATCAAATTTAATAGACATGTACAACAGATTTTAAGAGTTTATTTTTACCCCAAAATAACAACGATATATCACACAGACACATGTACTCCTATAAACTATTCATAAAATATATTAGCTGACAAAACTCCTCCAGATAACCTAATAAAAACCTAAAACGCTTTGGTGATGTAATCGTGAAGCGTGATTACCTCGGATGCCCTGGATCTTGTGTTCGAGCCCACAGTCGGGTCAAACTTAGGAATATAAATCTGATATGTCTTGCCTCTCCGCTAAGCACGCAGCATTAAGGAGTAAGAACAAATATTGTTTGGTTCGGAATCAGAATGATGTGTCTGAGTTGAGTTACATGTCTACGCGGACTTTTGTTTTAGTGAGCTGTGAGAATTTAAATACGCGTGTTGGTCTAGTACAAAGCAGACATGATTATCATATCATTGAAATGTTACTTGTTCTGGCCATGATATGGCTGGAAAATGCTTCACTTGGCGTTCAGTCAGAATAATGTGCCCGAGTGGAGCGAGATGTCTACACGCGGACTCTTATTTCAGTGAGCTAGCACTATAGAAGCCCAACTAAGCGTGTCGGTCAGTAACTGCAAAAGTAATGGAGGTCTCCGTTGTCGTGATCATATTGTAGTTGGAGTTGGATCTACGAACAATGTATGCAATCAGTTCCTATCGGCAGTAAAGTGTTAAGGTCGATTTCCACCAGTGGTGAGGTGTGCCCGATACAAACTTCTACAACGATACAAAGTTTGCCAGGGTGAGGTCTACTCGATACACGGGAGTCACTTCTTACACATAGACTTGCCGCTGGAATGGGTCGACTTTTTTCAATTTTTAAATATATGATTGTGTCGTATATTGTCCACTTCATTGTATATCAATGAATGAACATTTTTGAGATACGATACAACAATGAATCATATTCCTACAAGCCCATGCAGCTATGACAAATTCTTTTACATTTATTATCACTGGAGAAAGTTTCTGTTCCGGTAAACTGAAAAATTGATATAAATGTGTATGTGTTTATTTTGGATTTAAGTCAAATGTAAGATTGAGTCACCTATTACTGCACAATTGATAAATGGGCATGGTGTTCGTACTGAAAATATGTGAAAGGGTAGGGTTTTCATGCTGATGGAAGATATTCTGTATATTATATAAACGTCTTTTTGGTTTTTTTTTTTTCCAAACGTTAGCTACACCCCTGTACTCAATTGTAACTGAAGTGACCTCCCCTACCGTGATTCCATACAACCTTATATGCGGCAGGTAGTTGGTTTTCTCCACCAATAAAACTGATCACCACGATAAAACTGAAATATTGTTGAAAGTGGTGTTAAACAACCACGAACTAATAGAAATATAATAAAAACTTCGTATTTCATTAATCCCCCCCTTTTTTTTTATCACACATCGCCGACAAAAAGGAGAGCATTTGAAGATCTTATTTTAATTGTTGTTGTTCGTTTTTTAAAACATGAAAGACATTCGATTTTGGGAAGTTCACTTTTGTCTAGTTATGATTTGAGCGCGTAAACAAATAAATTATAAATATCCATAAATAAGTCTAATAATAATAATAATAATAAAACATGTTGTTTACTAAATGTTAGTGATCGAACATCCATGGAAATTGATCAGACCACCAATAATTACTATCATATAATCCAGAAAAAAAAGACATGCGTAAAACGGACATGTGTCCGGCAGGCATGTCTGTCACCTTATGTCAATACATGTCTTAATTTATAGATATACATGTACATATGTATCAATAAGATAGAAAATACATTTAAATAGATCGAACAAAGAATGTGTGTTAAAACATTTTTAGGGGTATTTGTTTTGTGTGGGGTGTGTGAATTTAGAGCAAATTGTGCCGCTTTAAAACATTTTTTATTTTAATAATTATCTACAGATCCACCAGTTAAATGATTTGCGCCCATGTTTTAAAATATAAAGCCCCATCTCCATTACAACTAATGGTAAAAAAAAAACATATTTATGAGTATTTCCACATTTTTTAAATGTTAGGTATACATGTACATGTAGATGTTACGTAATATAATCTTAAAGGTATCATTAATAAGAGTTAGTCGAAGAATATGAAGAGTCAAACCTGTATATAAAGGTCACTCAAGAGAACCTGAAAATGTGCCCTTTATATACAGGTTAAAACTATATGCACTATTCATTAAAGGGGAAAACGAGACTGCCCTTTATAGACAGTGATTTGCTATATAGATGTGCCCTTTACGACAGGGTTGACTGTATTTAAGATAAATTCAGACATCTTTATACAGTCATATTTTTGTTGCACACTTAGAACTGAAATTCATGAGTTTGAAATTGAAATGGGTATACATTTAATGTAAGCAAAATATAAAAATATTTTATATAATGAAGAGCACGACTTGGGTTCGAGCCCCGATGTCTACCTCAAATGTTAAGGCTTACAGGCACCTACCCATTGGCCAGTGTCTAACCGACCAGTTCATTATAACTGTCCGCCACCCCCTTACAAAAGAAACCATATGTAGTCACGATGTAGCTTGAAAACTACAGAAAGTTGCGATGAAAACCAAGAAAAATGAAGACCGTGATTTTATTGCGGGTAAAAAAAATTTGAATTAAGATTAATTCCTTTTTTCTTTTTTTTTTTCTTTTTTATTTCTAGCATCTCTGCTAAAACAGTCGCTAAATAATGGATAGATACGGGACTATTTTATTTCAGCGCTGTCGGACCAACATCTAATTAATTGCCAATATCATCTTTCGTCATCTGTGCGCAAATTACAGAATACTCTTCAACAAGGTGTTGATGTCTTCCGATCAAACTATTCTGTCAACTAGAAATCCGAAAATATCGCCATAGTAAAAATTTCTGAGCAACAATAACTCACTCACTTTAATATTGTATGTACAGTATGGTTAAAACAACATACTATTAATAGATGTTTTACATTTCGAACCAAAAAGACCCTGATTATCATATACTAGAAATTAAACAAAAAATAAATATATAAATAATTCTTTATTCCATAAGCAAATACAACTTACAGGATTTACAATACAAATACATTTTACATTATACAACATTATACAATTATAACCATTACAATAAAATATAATATAGCGGAGAATGACATACATAATAAAATAATTTTCAACAGAAATACATGCATATAAGTTTTACAATCAATTAATTACCGGTCTTCCGAATTTTTTCTGCAATATATAAGTATTTTCCTATATTATTTAATTCTTTAACATTACGTACAGATAGTAACTGTATCAATTTAAAAGTAGACGGGTTTCTATAATAATATTTTTTTATATATTTACATCTAATATCGTCATATTTATCACATTCTAAAATGAAATGGTATTCGTCTTCGACAGATTTTTTATTACACATAGTACATATACGTTCATTTCTGACAATATTAAAATATCTACCAGATTCTATATTTAATACATGAGAATATATTCTATATCTAGTAATACATGTTTTATATAAACTATTTACAGGACGATTTAAAATAAAATTGCATATTATGACCTTCATGGATATATTGATACAAATTACATTTTGACGAGTTTTGAAAAAAGGATAAACCTTCAGCTATATAGTTATCAATGACTCTTTGTTTAAATTCATATAAAAATAACTTGGTATTCACAACATTTTGTGACAACCAGACATCGTTAAAACCATATCTATATAATATATCTCGTATTTTACATGACCAGTTTAGTTTGTCATTCAGTTTTAAAAAACTAGATTCATACATATCTTCATACAAGTTCTTTAGAATACAATTATCAGTTTATAACAACTTCAACCAGTAACAAATCATTCTAATATATCTATTTATATACAATGGCGTTCTACCTAATTCAAAATACACCATATGATTAACAGTTGATTTTCTAATTTTTAGAATTTTTTTCAAATAGTATAAGTGTAACGTTTCTATGTCCGTTCCCTTGTGAAAGCCCCATACTTCACAGTCGTAATCAACAATACTTGTAACTTATGTATCAAAGACAGATATTAGAGTCTCTGTATTAAAAAAATCTTCATGTATTTTACTCAGTAAGCTAAAAGTAGCCTTTTTATCTTGTTCTGACAATGTTTTCTGTGTTACAGTAAAAATACCGTTATAATTAAATAACAATCCCAGGTAACAAATTGATTACCTAATTCTATCATTTTACCATCTAGATACCATTTCTCATTATCTTTTAATACACCTCTATTACGAAAAACTACAATTTTTGTTTTCAATAAATTTATATATAACCCATGTTGTTTCGAACATTTATTAACAGCGTTAATCATTTTTTGTAATTCAGTTATACTTTCACTGAAAAGAACGGTATCATCTACATACATAAATAGATACAAATTTAACATTTTTACATCATATAGCTCAATACCTTGCTTGATCAATTCAATTTCAATTTCATTTACATAGATAGAGTATATATAGAAATAAGATTTGTTGAGAATATTACAGCTCCTTAGATTATCAATAATAGCTTGACAGTGAATCAGATGTTATACCCATCAATTAAGATCTCGAGCACTTGAGTGCACCCCCGGTTTTGAGTGGGATTCGTGTTTCTCGATATATCGTTTTCTGTGTAATGTTTTGTAGATTTGTATCTGTCCTTTTTCTTTTGGCCATTATCTTGTCTGTCCTTCCTTGTTTTACTACTTCTTAGTATTCCTTTGACATTTTCAAACTTTTCTTATTAAACAGATTTTATCAGACACCTGCGCAATTGTTAAACCAGTCGTACACCTACCACTGATTCGTTTTGCAAGTTTAAATTTTGTTTATGTACTAATACTAGTAATACATCTTCGTGAAAAACAATTTTGGTCTCAAATTTCATTGTAATATTTTAATTTAAAAACTTATTAGTCATTAAATTATGTGTTAAATGCTATTTGTTAAGTGACTTCATTAAAGGTCAAAATACTGGTACTCTAAACAGGTGCATAGCACTTAATATACGTGCACAGACTAAAGTTAAGTGACCTATCTTCAAAATTTAAAAACAGATATAAAATTATATCAAATTGTTTATAAGTAACATAAAAATGTGCTGATATGTCTGGCCTATTTATAAACAACTTATTTTCGTTCTTTATCATTATATAAAAGCACCTAGAAAGTACTTCCTAGAGAACCATAATTTACAACACAGGCTAGAAATGGTTTTGTGTGTATATTTATATTCGTTTGATTTTCAGTAAATCTGTACTGATCAGTGTCTAATGTGAAGGTAGGCAATGTGTACATGGCTTGTTAGATAATTTATATATTGATAGACCCAAATACTTTTAATACGAATAATATAAAAGGCAACATGTGACCATGATGCTTAGAAGTTACAGTGTACATGTTTATATGAAGGTAGGTAATATGGGATGACGATTACGATAGACAAGTAAGAATGTGGCGATATACAATAGATATCCACTCATTCTATGGTACACATTTGATTTGTTAGACGACAAAATAGTACCGAAATCACAAATGGTCGTTTATAATATTTGATACGGCTGTTATTATAATGTTTTTCTGCCTGGCATATTTTGCGAAAGCGCCTAGAGAGCGTTACGTAAAAAAACAGCAAAATAAGTTTGTTCATTTAAGGGGGTACCATACACTACAGGGAGATAACTCTTTAAAATCAGTTGAACGTTTTGATCATATGATGTTTGTATGCAGATTTCAAGCATCTCGGTGATCAAAACCACAGAGAGAAAAGCTGCTATGTGGCTAGTGAATTTATAGCTCTGAGTCTGTTGATCGGAATTTGTTAAAATTTTGATAATTATTACAGTGCAGGGGCGGATTCAGGGGGGGGGGGGGGGTGCACCTGGCGCCGCCCCCCCCTAAAATTGGAGAAAAAAATTTGATTTATTTGGGTAAAATCGTGATTTTTCACACGAAATACCCCCCAAAAACAATTTTTTTAAGCGCACCCCCCTAACTTGAAATCCTGGATCCGCCTCTGCAGTGGTTATATTCAAACACACTGCCAAAATAATAAGAAAATTAAACGAGCAGATCAAATTTTACCTGAAATGTATGGTGCCACCTTAATAAGAGAGTAGATATCTAATTTAGTGTGAACGAAGCGTTTCCGGGATAATCTTCATCAGGTATGCGCACAAAGCCAAAATATTTAAGGAATATTTGAAAATGTTGAGCAAGTTATACGATATAACCAGGTTTGAGTCAGTTTACGCTTAATAAATCGCGAAGCCAATCAGATTGAAATATTCAAATCAAATTAAATTATTTCAAAATCTTTGGGAGCAAGAAGACCAATAAAAAAAATAGGAATAAATATGATAGCCAAAATTAACTAAGGTCACCTATGCCTGATGGAGGGAGAACCTTAGTTTGGTCACCTATACCTGATGGAGGGAGAACCTTAGTTTGGTCACCTATACCTGATGGAGGGAGAACCTTAGTTTGGTCACCTATACCTGATGGAGGGAGAACCTTAGTTTTCAAAATAATTATGTGATTTGGTAACTGTAATTTTCAATAATGAATATATCTAATAAACCATGTAAATGATGAAACACTGACTACTGGGCGGGTGATACTACTGGGCGGGTGATACCCTCGATGATTGGTAGCCCACCGGCAGAGGTGATAGTAATAAAAACGTAGATATCAAATTTAGTGCGCGGTAATAAAAACGTAGATATCAAATTTAGTGCGCGCGATGCTTTTCTGGAATAATATTCATCAGGTACGCTCAAACTCAAATATACAGTGTTTCACTGCGTGTCAAATGAGATTCAATTCGTTCTGAATTTCATTAATATCCCTTCAGATAAAATGAGAAATTTACTTAAATGTCTATTGTGTCATTCTTACAAAATATCTTAAAGCAAGAAATATGCCGATGCATTTTTGATTATTTCAGTGTGTTTGACTTGAATACTAATATTTATAAATCTGCAGCTGAACTAATTCGTAATACATTTTTTTCTCTTTAAATGCATTCAAAAGATATATTGCAATGTCACAGACACCTATAATGTCTTTTTGATAGGCCGTTATGATCCTTGTGGTGTAGGCGGGGATTTGGAATGGATTGAGAAAATGAAATACTTATATTTCACAAAATGTTTCAAGAGCTCATTGTAATTTTTTTTCTCAATAATTGCATGTATCTCTTAGTTATAAGTATTCATACCAAGTACTGTGTGGTTATTCGTGATAAAAATGTTAATATTTTATCCATACACTGTACATAGTGACCCGCTTACTGTTATACTGTCGTAGAAATAACTAATACCAAGATGACAAGGGGCCATCGTGGTCGTGATCGTATGATAGATGGATTTACAACTACCTGTGCAAATCGCTTATTGTGAGGTGTACTCGATGCAACAACATGTGATTTCCATAACGAAAATTGTGCTGAAATTGTGCCCTTCCTGATCCCCATTCACGGTGCCTGACAACCGCCCTTTTTAATACACATTCATTTCCAGACCCTTGTGGTAAAACTGATAATGCAAGCCACTTATACAATATGACTAAATAGATATATATCCCTGTTGTGTTGCTAAACGTCGGCATATCTCTGTTGTAAGGAAACCGATAGCATTTGTTTGTTTGGTTTTTGTCGCGATTGAAAGAACTTTAAAATAGATGATTAGATGATACGGCCTTGATATATATGATAAACTTTGTAAAATTTGTTATCACGTTTTCGAAGCGTAATAATACTAATATCGATGTAACAGTTTTGTTTTGATCTTTGTTTTTTTTGTATATTGTTAGTTTTTTCTTTTTATCTTTTCTTTTTTTTTCTTTCTTTTTTCTTTTCATTAATTTGTTTTTGTTTGCTTACTTATTTAGTATTATTCTTTTGTGAATATTGGTATGTGTATATGATTAAGACGATAAAAAGGTCAATATTTTGTAAAATATAAACCGCATCGGTGGTGCAACGGTTAGGTTACGTGAAATGTAAATCGCAGCGGTTAGCGTGCTCGCCTTCAGTTCGGTAGATCGTGGGTTCGAGTCCCGACCAGGTCAAACCAATGACTAGTTGTTGCTTGACTGCTAAGCATGCAGAATTAAGGATGAAGTGCAAAGACTGGTTGGGTCGGAATCAAGATAATGTGTCCGGGTGGAGCGACATGTCTATCCGCGGACTGTTGTTTCAGTAACCTAGAACTATAAAAATCCAGTCAAGCTTGTTAGTCGAATATAAAGTAGACATCATCAACTACTCGTCGAAATGTAATTCGTTCTCGCCATGATATGGCTGACAAATTGCTCATTTTGGCGTTAGATAACAATCACTCACTCCTAAAATGTTGTACCAAGAAGAGTAAAACACACACGTTAAACATACAAGAGACAATGAGGGGGAAGAACAACGTGCACGCTCTATAATGAAAGGTAGTACTGGTATAATAATACATGTACATGTACATGTAGTTACTTTGGTAGAGAGAAGATATGTGCAAATCCGAATTAAAAACTGCTAAATTCGTATATATACCGATATTATAAATCGGAAGGGGTACGGAAATGATTTGCAGTAAAGACATTCATGAACTTATCATCTTTTCAAATATAGTTTTAAGCATTACCAAAACCATTAAATACGTCAAACAAAAATTGAAAACCCCGCTAAACCGCTTATTTATTCGAAAAGGGGAGGGGTAAGGAAATGTTTTCTTTTGCAATAAACACAAACATTTATCTCATTTTCGTTGTATTCTTTTCGTTTGTTTAATTCTTTGTTTATATTACTAAACATAGTATAACGGGCTTACACCAAACATAGGTTGAAGCTCCTCGGTACCTCCACCTATTGTTATTTTGTTTATTATTTACATCTAATGATTTACGGTCAATTTGATCCGATGAACTTTATAAAACTAATGGGCCATAGTAATCTAACTTTATATTTATTTACAAGGTATTTAACACCCACTTAAGGATTTGCAATACCATCGGTACATTTTGTAGGTTTAATTTAAAGTTATGGAATCTTTTTTTCTTCTTCTGAGGTCAAACATACATATATTATCAAATAAAGCCACGTTTAATCCGAGTGTTTTAAGAACTTTTCTTTATGCAACATTTTTACAAAATGGCGTCCTTCTTATGATCTAACTTATTTCGAAATTTCTAAAGCATGTAAATGTAATTGTATAGAGTCATTATATTCCTTCCTTCTGTTTAACCTTAAAGTCAGTTAACTACGAGCATTCATAACACTGATGTTGTACATGTCATATTTATGTTGACACCATTGTGCAGTTTTCTGTTATTAATCGAATCTTTTTTTGGGAGGGGGTTCTGGTTGTGGGGAGATGTAGATATCAAGATGGGTGGATTCGGTTTCCATCAACCGGTTTAACCCCGACATATTATTGTACTTGTCCCACGCAAGAAACCAGACCTTATCAACGTCTCAGTGATATTGTCATTTCTGCGTTTACTTCTTTAGCTTTGACAGAGAAGGAATGGTTCATACAGTTGTTGGCAGTACATAACTGACCGTTATTGTTTTACCTTTATTTCCAATTCCGGAATCTACTGGTTGCTGTGTTTTGGTTTAACTATTAAGTGTGAACCGTCTTATCCGCCTCGAGTTGATATTTTACGCATAACATTATTAATATGATACACAAATTTTACCATCCAATGTTGTATTTTTATATAGCAACAGTAAGATTCGCTCTAAAGTTCCCACGATATGAATGAGATTGAGGACTATGTTCCTTTGTAATGTCGTCCGAGTTATTTTGAAATATCGGATACATTTCAATATCTCTATAAACTACAAAATATAGTTTACTTAAGCACAGGGTACATTTAAAACGGTCAAATGTATCCTGCAATGTCAACTCTTTTCAGCTTTATCTTTATCAAGTTTACAAACAACGTATCAAGCAAAAATATATGTAAACATGGGAGAAATTGTATCCATATTTTTGGTTTAACTCCGCCATATTTTTGTCCCTGTCCTACTCCAGGACCTGGATTTTCAACATCTTGATGTCATGAATTGTTTATGTTCAATGAGTTGAGATGAGTGGTGATTGTTCATTTTGTTGTTATTGGTGAATTGTTGTTCGTTTTGTTGTTATTGGTGGATTGTTGTTCATTTTGTTGTTATTGGTGAATTGTTGTTCATTTTGTTGTTATTGGTGAATTGTTGTTCATTTTGTTGTTATTGGTGGAATTGTTGATCATATTGTTGTTATTGGTGAATTGTTGTTCATGTTGTTGTTATTGGTGAATTGTTGTTCATTTTGTTGTTATTGGTGAATTGTTGACCATATTGTTATTATTGGTGAATTGTTGTTCATTTTGTTGTTATTGGTGGAATTGTTGTTCATTTTGTTGTTATTGGTGAATTGTTGTTCATTTTGTTGTTATTGGTGAATTGTTGTTCATTTTGTTGTTATTGGTGAATTGTTGTTCATTTTATTGTTATTGGCGAATTGTTGTTCATTTTGTTGTTATTGGTGAATTGTTGTTCATTTTGTTGTTATTGGTGAATTGTTGTTCATTTTGTTGTTATTGGTGAATTGTTGACCATATTGTTGTTATTGGTGAATTGTTGTTCATTTTGTTGTTATTGGTGAATTGTTGTTCATTTTGTTGTTATTGGTGGAATTGTTGACCATATTGTGTTAGGTTTTTGGAGAGTACATGCTCCTTGTACGTGAAAGACAACTTATGTATATTTCCAAAAAGAGTACAAAATGCTTGTTTTGTTCCTACCTAAATACCTATGTTTTATCCAGTAACAGTGACACAAAAACGCCGGTTTTTCCATTCCTCCCTAATTTCTTCATCTATTGCTAAGCTTGTTTTCGTTCTGAATTTTCATGAAATAATTGCTGCTGTACGTTTCGCAACGACCAATCAATCAATAGTGGACTCGAAGCATATACATGTAATAGTCATTTTCATTATCGCATATGAGAACACCGATTTGTTATTAGAGATTTTGCCTGGCTTACCATTATGAAGCGACTACATTCACCCTCGGTTTAAGTGAGGTTCATGTTACTCAATCGTTCGTCCTCTGTGTATAGTGTTTTGTAGAAAGTAGTTTCTCTCTTTGTTCTTTTTATTTTGGTCATTGTATTGTCTGTCCTTCTATTTACTGCGTCTGATTATACCCCTATGGTATCTTTATACTTTTACTTGAATATAAATTAAATAGATAATAGGACTAGAATGTTTTGTTGACTTTCACTACCTTTTTTAAGTGTATTGGTATTTGTATTACTACGCCACGACTAATAAATCTAAATAATGTGGTATTTTTTCAAGTATATATTTTATTGCAGTGTTTGAACAGTTAGGTACATACATGTACATTTTATATGGCCTTGCATGTCTTGACACTTTTAGTTTGAGTTAAGGTAATTTGTTGTCACGAATCGTGCTGTTCCTAAGTATATTTGTACAACATTACAAGAGCTATGTCAATACTCTTAAATAAATCATTGCAGTTAATGTAAGCAATGTGCATATTCAAATTGTGTGTTAGGGGTCAGAGGTCATGTATATGTGTGTTAAGGGTATCGATTTTGCTTCTTTCTATGATTTTTCTATTGATTTTTGGAATTGTTTCGAAAGTATGGTATATTTTGCTTTTCATTTTATGTTTCAGTACCCACTATTTATTGAAGGCATATCGCAGTTTCAATCATTTACACTTCAAAAATTGCATATGTTTATTCGGGACAAGGAGAAATGTCGCACAAAAAATATGAACAGTCAGTTGTGACTGTTCTCCATTTTTATTTAGATATGATTTTTTTGGGGTGGATCATGTGTTTTTTTATGTTGACATGCAGATTCCATGACTTTTCTGCACACACAGGACAACCAACTACGTTCCGTCCAAGGACTCTCAGTCGGGTGTTTCTACTTCAAAATAACCGGAAGTCAAGATCTTACTCACCAAGACGGGAATTCTACGCATGTGGCTTATACAGTCAAACCTATATTAAGAATGTAAGATGCCACCTTTGGAACAAAGTAAAAGGGGTCTTTCAAGACAGGTGACTTCTTTAAAGAGGTTCATTTAATATGAGATTTGCTATGACAAGACTAGAAAATGTGATTTTTCAATACAAGTGACTGCTTAATAGAGGTGACCACAAAGGCAGGTTTGATTGTATTTATATAATCTAGGATTACATCGAAGGAGGCTCTCCGAGTACATTTTTTTCTTTAATTATTTTTGGAATGAAATTGCAATTTGCATGTAAAGACCACACTGAAGGCTATGAAAACAAAATTTTTGAACGCGTACAACCAACCTTTTATTTTCATAATCCTCTCTTGGTTAAACAGATTAATATTTGAATAATATTGAAGTAATCCTAGCTATTGTTATCAATCGTTAATCGTTTAATATCCACTGGTGAATGAATTAAAACTCGTGGAAAGTTAAACTTTTAAATATGTATTAAACAAATATGTAAATATTAAAAGTCGTAACAGCTGAAAATTAAGGAATGGCGATCTAGAGTAGAAAACCAAGGAATGGCGATGTTGTGTTGAAAACCAACCCTAGAGAACAGATTAAATATCATCGAGTTTGTCAATACTAAACTAAAATATTACGACTCTGGGCAGGTCGGAGGTCAAGTTCTCTGGGTACACCGGTTTCCTCCAGTACTGATTGAAATATTGTTGAAAATAGCGTTCATCTACATCTACATCTACATCTACATCTACACTGTACGACAATCCATCAGTGGTGATGATTACTTGTCGGGCGCAGCGCGAACAGACAGAAACATTCTAAAAAGAGTGCAGATCATATAAACAGTGACAAGATAAAATCATATACAAAATTTATTTACAGACTGAAGTTTGTTGTTTAGTAGTAATGGCTTTGGGCCAATGATTTAAATTGGTCCAAAGTGGATGCCATGAGTGTTGCATGTGACAAATAATTCCATAAGACAACTGTGTGTGGAAAAAAAGAAATTGTTCTAGTGTTGAAAAGTTGGTACTGTAAAATGTTAGAATTCCTGGTGTGCATGATGGGTTGTTTTACAAGATAGAGGTTAGGATCTATTGCTACTAAGTTATGTGTGATCTTATACAACATAGTCACTCTATTGATGTTTCTTCTGTTTTCAAGTGTGTTCTAATTTAGGTGGTTAAGCATAGATGTAACACTGCTTGTGTTGTGATACCTTTAATTTTTGTTACATATCGTGTAATAAATTTTATATTACCCGACCATGTACATTGTACGTACATTGTGTTTATACTGCAATGCTGTGTATTCCTAAAATTCATAAATTTCACATAAAATGACAAAAACATTTGAAATTTCCATTTGGGGTTCTACGCGTGTTCCCTGTTTGACCAGTGTCTATTGCGCTTTGCTCTACATAAGACACATGGTACCAGGAGATTTTACATATCTAGTAGAAGTTTTAAATCAAAGGTTGATGCGTGCACCTTTATATGATTAATAAATGTACCTACTGTAGTATAAAACCCAACTCAAAATGTGAAGCTGATTTATGACGTTCGTTCTCTTTCTCTATTCCTATCTGTAGCAACTGCACAATAGAACGTAGATGTATATAAATTTCATGGCTTGTGTTGAAAGATCGACTTTAAGAGGTGAAGCAATTTTAATTTTTATACATTAACATAATAAAACTGAAATGACTTGGTTACAGAAATGGATATGATATAATTGTACTTAGTGCTCTCGACATATTTTTATATTTCAAATATTATAGTATTATTCACAAGAAAAACATTTACAAGCAGCTGTTTGTGCCAGGGCAACGATTTCCAACGTCATAAGTCGTGGTATTTATCATGTGTTCAATGAGTTGAAGTGAGATACGATTGTCCGTTTTGTTGATATTGGTAGAATTGTTGACCATCATTGTTTATACTCTTAAAATAAATGTGTAAAGAGGTAAACAAAAACAAAAAAAAACCGGTGATTACCGATTTAGTGGCAGTTTGTATTGTCCAACGTAAAAATTAGTAATAGTTCGTGCCTGACTTTTTTCTTGCAACGATAAACCAGCTACTACTCGTAATAAGCGGGGGAGGGGATTTATTTCATTTATTCATCACAACTAAGTAACCTCCCAGCAGATCATACCCAGCAAGCAGTATAAGTTAAGTCATTTTTCTATGCATTTAAAGTTCCCTGAGTGTCTCCACAAGAGAGGGAAAATTACTGTGACCAACAGTTACTATATAGTACACCCCAATTTCTAGATAGGTTTATTGCCGTACTAACCATGTCTAGCTTTAGTCCGATGATTTTTTAACACATCGGAGATAGTTGCTTTCTCACAAGAAGATACGCTTACATGAGTTCACCAGAAACATGTTGATTACGTACTTTTGGGTTTACCTTCCACAAACGAAACCGACAGCACACACGAAGAAGGTTTTCTATTCTGAAAAACGGATAAACTAAACTAGTTCATAACTTAATATATAGTGTATATATGAAAGCCACATGTCTGAACCGACTAAATACAATTTCCTTATCCGACATTGATTCAGATTTTCACGTGGTATGGGTGATGAGAGCCTCGTCTTCGTAATCACGAATTAACACTTTTAATATTCAGTCAAACCTGACTAAAAAGGACACCTCTATATAACAAATCATTGTCTATAAAGGACACCTCTATATAACAAATCATTGTCTATAAAGGACACCTCTATATAACAAATCATTGTCTATAAAGGGCACCTCTATATAACAAATCATTGTCTCTAAAGGGCACCTCTATATAACAAATCATTGTCTATAAAGGGCACCTCTATATAAAAAATCATTGTCTATAAAGGGCACCTCTATATAACAAATCATTGTCTATAAAGGACACCTCTATATAACAAATCATTGTCTATAAAGGGCACCTCTATATAGCAAATCATTGTCTATAAAGGACAATCTCATTTTTCCTATTAATGAATATTAGTGCATATAATTTTAACCTGAGTATAAAGGACAACTGTTCACCAAGGACGCATTTTCAGGTTCCCTTGAATGGCCTTAATATACAAGTTTGACGACATATTTATTCTCAAATCTAACGTACTAATAAGTGAAGTCATTTATTTGTTTTAACAATATTTACTTAAGCTAAATGATATAGTATTATTTAAAATATTGCAACCTGTATTTTTTGTCATTAAATCAGCGAACGTAAAAATAAAATACATGCAGGATTATATAACGTGATTACATGTACCTCTTTTCGTCTTTTTTGTCACAAGGAAAAATGGTTAAAAGGCTACAGTTCCATGTTTTTCCCTTTCTTGCGGTCACAAAATAGAGGAAGGAAAAAGCTACATTTACATTTTTTCCTTTCTTGTGGTCACAAAATAGCAGAAGGAAAAAGCTGCAGTTCCGCTTTTCCCCGTTCTTGTGGTCACAAAATAGAGGAAGGAAAAAGCTACAGTTCCACAACTGATAATGAGATGATATACTAAATATATCACTTTCAGCTATTACGGTTTAAACTAGTCATTGATTCATTCATTCACCTGCCTGAATCATAGTGTTATAATTATAACATTTGTCATTTTATTCTTTTTTCCACGACGTTGTGAAATCGATTTCTGCAATTCGAACTGAAAAATAAAAATATTCCGAACAATATTTTGTGACGGTTTAATAGAATAACACATGACCTGTTCACGCACCAAGAAATCTCTTTCAAAGCAAAAAATACCTGTGTTGATCAATGGTTTAGCCGTGTGAAAAATATTACCTGTGCATTTTATTTACTGAAGATAGTGGTTAAAGTAGAAACTAGATTTAGACGACTGATCTTGTAATATTGTTTATTGAATTTTTGACAGTTTGAAATTATAATTTTAATTTAAATATTTTGATTAGTTTCATTTTTGACTTTTTGGAATTTGATATTTAAGATGTGATAAACAAAGGCATTGAAAGAACTTGGAAAAATATTTAATTTTAAACACATGTGTCAATAAGATTACGGAGAAATCTGTTTGTGTTCTGTGATATCAATGGAGTAATACATAAACGGTAAGTGTTAAATATCAAATAATGAAAACATAGTTATTTCTTAAAAATGTTTTAATTATCTGTAACAATTTGTAAAAGTATTATCTGTGATCGCTTAATATTGTGTATACATCAGCACTTTTTTGATAATAAGTTTATTATTGCAAAATGTTCCTAAATTGGGATATAAGCATACAAAAATGCGAAGTATATATACAGTATACTCAATACGGCTTGAGCCCGTAATACTAGTCTAACCCCGCCACTTTTTATTGAAGTGCCTGTATCAAGCCTGGACAGTGAACGTTATGTATTTGTGTTTTAGAGGTATTGATTTTGCCTATTTATACGACATTTCTACTGGATTATGGAACTGTTGCGATATAATAATAATAATAATAATATCCCATCTCTTCAGTTCTAATGCATGTGTGATAAATGATGCGGTAACTGTTCGTTATCAGAAGTATTTAAAAAAAAAAATTGTTATTATTCTTATTATTTGAAAACTTATTAGTTTTTCGTCTTTTATTATCTTTTACAATTTCATGGTGATTAATTTTATCAGAGCGTGTTTTGCTTTGTAAAGTTGTATGTGTGGGGGTTGTTTTGTTTTGTTTGTTTTTGTTTTGTTTTGTTTATTTTTTTTGGGGGGAGAGGTGGCGTCGTGGTTATGATGGTATGGTAGTTTGATTCACAAATACCTATGCAATTAGTACCTATCACCACTAACGTTGTGATTTCGAATCCCGCTCATGGCGATGTGTACAACATTATGTGATAATGAAGTTTGTCAATGACTTGCACTAGGTTTGTACTTTCTCTGTATACCCCGGTTTCCTCCACCAATAAAACTTGCCTCCACGATATTGCTGAAATATTGTTAAACGTGGCGTTAAACATCATAACCCTAACCCAACAACACCTCTCTACAACTGTCTACACGTGCTGCGTGAAGGCGATACATTAATGAGGATAGATGATATATACAATGTACATTTATAATGCGACCTCCTACCTACCTACCTACCTACCTACCTACCTACCTACCTAGTCCTTGTTGCACCCGGAGGCACGTAGGTCAAGGACTAGAGCTTTCCACTCTCCTCTATCCTGAGTTTTCTTCTCTATTTATCCCCAGGTTGAGTCCATTTCCTTTAGCTCTGCCTCCGCAGTTCACCTCCAAGTTGTCTTTGGGCGGCCCTTCTTTCTTTTCCCTTCTGGGGTCCATCTTAAAGATACTCTCGTAATGTCATTTATTGGTTTTCTTAATTGGTAATACGACCTTTTACAAGTATGTAATGTACCTTCATTTGACAGACCCTAATCGATGACCTGAAAACATTTATCACCTTTGAAAACATTTAAAATAATAAAATTGTATTTAATGATGGAGCAAGGTGTTTTAACTACACTTGAACTTAGTTGTAACAATGTATAGTTATCCCATAAACATTTGTCTGGTCAATACACGCGTGGACAAGATAATAGGGGTGACAGTATTATTAACACTACAGTGCATGAAGGTGAGAGAAAGCATAAGTGGTAATCAAGAATGGACAATCCAGATAAACTGACAACATTGTGTACACAAGACACAGGACGAAGACAAACAAAACGAAACACACAACACACAACACACAACACAAAAAACTAAAAAGATGAGCAACACAAACAGCATCAAAAACATATGTGCTCGCGAAGGGCAAACAGTTCCTGCCTCTTATAAGACAACCACTATGTTACTTATATGGTCAATATGTGTTAGACACTACTATACGTAAACAAACACAAATAACGTCAATCAGACATGAGCCCTCCAACAAACAACTGGAGGAAAAGACGGGCCAAACAAACACAAATAACGTCCATCAGACATGAGCCCTCCAACAAACAACTGGAGGAAAAGACGGGCCAAACAAACACAAATAACGTAAATCAGACATGTGCCCTCCAACAAACAACTAGAGGTAGAGACGAACCGAACATCGTTTCATGCGGAACTCAGACCGTAACGACCTATGATAGTACAACATGTTGGACATCATTATGCACAAGCATACAGAAAAAAACACAATACGACACGAGCCCTCCTAATACAAACAAATGGAGGTGAAATCGTTTGGTTACGCTGGTAATCAGTATATATTGTTTATGAGCAGTATGTTTTATTAGAAAATAATACTTACCGTAATTTAAAAGTAACTTCTTCCTGTGAGGAATATTTGAAGAGGGATGGTACTATTTATGCTAAGAATAACCATCTCCATGAATTGCTTTGTATACATATCTCAGTGCCTCACCTGACTGAAGGCATTTTCCCTATAAGAACCTAAAAATAACTGTTTTAATAACTTTCATAACAGTTGTTGGAACAGAAAATACTAGCCCTTCTATAGGACCCTATATCATTCATTGATTCAGGGGGAGTACGTATCTTCTGACTATTTGTACATTTCTGTTTTCTTCAACTCGTGTTTCCTGTTTGAAGTTTGTAATTTCTTCTATTGGGGAGGAGCGCTGTTGTATCCGAATTGTACCTTTATTCGAATATCTCATCGTACACAGGTATTATTCGTTCGCTTTGTATCCTTTAATGTACTATATTGTTCTTGCAATACATTGTTAAACGTAGACATTCTTTAATCTTGAATAAGGTATATAAGTCTAATGAGTAGAAATGTCAAAGGTTGTGATAAACAAACAAATCTGAAGTGATTGATACTTTAAACACGGGAGTATATCTTGATTCGCTTAAGAATTCTAATATGTATTATGTAATTAAAATCTCTTAGAATTTCAATTACAATAGTTCTGCAATAAGATAATGTGCAATAACGTTTCAAAACGTTGATGGTATATACTGATGACGTCATTCAATCAAAGTTGACGTTCTTAACCCGTGTTGTATTTTAATGCTTTAATAAGTCCATAAATAAACATTAGAGAATACCGAAGGGACAATTCAGAGAAACTGGCAATATAGGGTACACAAGAAAAAGAAAAACAAAACAAAAACACAACACAATATGTGTAGGACATCACTATACGAAAACACATACATGGTATAGTACACATGACGTCATTCAATCAAAGTCACCGTTTTTAACACGTGTCGTATTTTAATGTTTGATATGCATGTACATATTAATCACATTGAACAGATGTTTATTTTGTTTTATCGAATGTTAAATTTTATATGACAAAACTGACTTACATGGCTACAAATATGAACATTAATTTTCGATTACCAATACTGCATTGTGAGTAAGGCACCAGATGTGCCATTCATTATACAACAGATTGAAAAAAAGACAAATAAGAAGCTTTTACTGCAATGCAACTCATGTTCATTAATCATAATAATATTTGCATCTATTATGAAATACAAACGTAAATATCTAATGTAATGCACACGACACGCTTCTGGAATAAACTTCAGCTATGGAAATAGAATGAAACACATGCAACACATGCATTGATTGATTGATGGATGGATGGATGGATGGATGGATGGATGGATGGATGGATTGATTGATTGATTGATTGATTGATTGATTGATTGATTGATTGATTGATTGATTGATTGAACTTTAGTGAGCAATATTGCAGTAAAAACAGTGGGTATCTAATGTTGTGCGCAAGACACATTTCTGGGCGAGTCTTCATAAGATAGCTTATAGTAAAAAGAGTGGAAGTCCTTGGAAGCAAGTTAACCATAGGGCCTAAACAAGCTGGCAAAAATCGGAAAAAAATAGATTATATTTCTGTACCCCAGGATTCGGGGAAGGGGAAGAGGGGTAGCTAACACATGTAAAGTACATATTATACTTAATGGTCATATAATTTGAAAGTAGATTTAGTTATAATGATAAAACTATTTCAAGGAGGTTCAGTGTTATATCACGTTGTGTTGAGGTGAATAGTTTTTATCAAAAAGACACACTTTCTCGTCTATGTGTGGGATTAGACCTGATAAGTTATTGTTATTGTAACCCAGATAGATTTAGGTTTAATTTACAAAAATACCACGTTTGAGGGGTTTCAAATATGCTCGTTCGTTTTCAGCGATGCATTTGTGTGGCATGTTTCAGAATGCCCGAGTCTGTTTCCGTTTTGAGATGTATATTTGTATCATGTTGGTTGGTTTGTTTTAGTTTTTGGTGTTTAACGTCACTTTTAACAATATTTCAGTTATATCGTGGCGGTCAGTTTTATCATATTAGATAAATATAACTGATTTGTTGACAAACAAAAAACGTTTGATCGATCCGTGGAAATCTATTTTAAGGTTTCTTGAACGTTAATTTGTTCAATCTGATTGTCACGTTCCTGAATGAAAATATCTATTATATATTGATTGACTGGTAAAAAAAATGTGTTGTAGAAAAAAAGATGTTTCCCAATTATATAGGAAACAATATATAGATTACAAATCATGATTGTCCTTGGGACAAATATAACGTATATGTTTCGTCACGCACAACAAATGGACACTGACGACTGTTAATTTCAACAAATTGTTCGTAACTGTAGATTTTGTCTTTCCTATATCACCAGCAAGACTACTTTTACCGAACTTTTTAACGATTATATTAGAAACAGGAACTGCTTACTATAATCGAGGACGTGGGTTCATCCTTCAGTGTTGGTGGTATCTGTGTTGCTCATTGTATATTAGATACAGGAACTGCTTACTATAAGAGAGGACGTGGGTTCATCCTTCAGTGTTGGTGGTATCTGTGTTGCTCATTGTATATTAGATTTCTGTGTTGTATTACTGTTTTCTTTGTCTTCGTTCCCTGTCTTGTGTCTAATTTTGCCAGTGTCTCTGGATTGTTCAGATTTGATTGCTCATTCTGTTTTCTCTGACGTTTATTCAACAGTTTATAGTTCATTATTTATGCTACTTATTTAACAATTTGTGGTCCTTATATGTATCGTCCAATGAAATGCGATTAACAAGAAATATAAATTAATCTAACAATCGTTACTGTCATAGAAATAAGACAACTGCAAACATTGGTGCTATCGACCAAATTTGAAGGTTACCTGATACCTACCCAAATCTAGGGCTTTCATTTGTCATTTCGTTACACCTAGGCATTCCTCCTCGTCCATTTAATCCGGTACTCATGATATTGCTGTATCATTGCTGACAGTGATGACACCCACCGATAAACGAGAAACATGTTTAAAACGTACATTTTTTTTTATATTCCAGTGAAGTTGTATTGTTGCATTTTTCTGATTATTGTTTTGTCAGCCATCGTCAGTGTTTTTGTCTTTTGTCCATTGTATTTTGTTTTGTCAGGCATTGTCAGTGTTTTTGTCTTTTGTCCATTGTATTTTGTTTTGTCAGCCATCGTCAGTGTTTTTGTCTTTTGTCCATTGTATTTTGTTTTGTCAGCCATCGTCAGTGTTTTTGTCTTTTGTCTATTGTATTTTGTTTTGTCAGCCATCGTCAGTGTTTTTGTCTTTTGTCCATTGTATTTTGTTTTGTCAGCCATCGTCAGTGTTTTTGTCTTTTGTCCATTGTATTTTGTTTTGTCAGCCATCGTCAGTGTTTTTGTCTTTTGTCCATTGTATTTTGTTTTGTCAGCCATCGTCAGTGTTTTTGTCTTTTGTCCATTGTATTATCTGTCCTTCTTCCAGTTACGACTTTTGATTCCACATTTTGGTATCTAGGATTAGGGGGCTATGGTGCTTAATGCTACTTTCAACAATATTTCAATTATATCGTGGCTGTCAGTTTTATTGGTGGAGGAAACCGGAATACCCCGAGAAAACCGCCGACTTGTCGCAAGTCACTGACAAACTTTACCAAATAAAGTTGCATCGAATACACCTCGCCATGAACGGGATTCAAACTCACAACTGAGTGTACAGGTAGTTGTAAATCCAACTGCCATATGATCACGACTAGGACGGTCCCATTTTGATTTCTATAAACGTTTCTTACATATATATATTTAAAGTTGAATGGGTATGATGGTATTACTTCGAGTTGGCTATTATATTACAGTGCATTACAAAATACATACAAAAAACTAGCACATAAAGTACAATATGGTTACTACCCCGCACTAACTGCCCCAATAAACACTTCCACATCAATCGAAATTCTTATTGTCAACCAACCAACGGAAAATGACATGAAAGTAAAACAAAATATTAAAAGATCAAGTCGATGATATGATAAACATGTAAATAGTTACACAATTATCATAATATTGACGTATTATGGGTAATTCATTCTGTTTTCTTTTCGCCTTTTCAGCCATTTGTATTTTTTTATGTTTTGGTGTTATGATCTTATTGAAATAAGATGAATATTAAAATATATCTATATATATATTTATAGACTGTGGTTGGCATGTTTACTAATAAATAAAATAAGATTTATAGTTTTAATTTCGAACAGGGAACATGATAATAATGTTTATCAATATTGAAGAAAATATTTTGTTTGATACACGCGTCTTTAAAATGGAGGATTATAATTTATTTTCAATACTCCTTTTAAACACAATGAAAATAGTTTTAAAAATAAACAATTTATTATAATACAACAATGTAAAATTGCAGTCAGGAATTTACGAATGAAATGAAATCAAATTTTGTGAAAAACATGAAATACCACATCGGCAGCGAAGTTCCAAAATCCAATCGAATGTAATTTATTTATTTTTTTTATTTTTTTTTACATAATGTTTATTGTCAACGAAACAAACAGAGAAAAAAAAAGTGGGGGGGGGGGTTGTAATTTGTTACAATAACACCTACATGTAATGTACATGTATTAGAAGCATGACTAAATGTTTAGATTAAATAAATACGTAGTTATCTTATTTAGTGCGCATTGACGCGTTTCTTGAATAACCTTCATCAGACACGCCCAAAACTTAAAGATTGGAACGCCGAATGATTTAAAAGTCTGTGGAAGTAAGAAAACAAAAGGGGCTAAACGGGATAGCCAAAATAGGCTAAGGTCAGCTATGAATGAAAGAGGAGAATCTTAATACAAATGTATATTATTTGGGAACTGTAAATCCAATAATTAAAAGGGGATCCGGGTGGCTCAATGAGTTAGGTCGTTGGATCTAACAACTCATACAAGCATATAACCAATACGGCGTGGGTTCACGCCCAGCTTTGTAAATTACAAAAAAAGTGCACTCGACTCGCAGCCGCAAGTGATAAAGTTTACCAGTTGCTTGTCCAGGGTGGGTGGTTCTCTCCGGGTACTCCGACTTCCTCCACCACCAGAACTGGTCGCCATGATATAGCTGAAATATTGCTGAAAGTGGCGTTAAACACCAAATTTCAATTAATTCCAATAATTAAAAAATATATATCGCAATTTGCAAGACTAATTTGAAGATACCAAAGGGGCAATCAGAAGCCGTAAGTTGATAAGAAGGACAGACAACACAACGGTCAAAAGAAAAAGAACAAAGCGACAAGCACAGATGTACAAAACACAATGCACATAAGACTAACGATTGAGCAATACGAATTCCACTAACAACCGATGGTGAACTCAGGACAAGTAGTCCCTGCTCTACTAATGGCACCCGTAGTGTTACTGTTCAATTTGAATTTTGTATTTGGGTGTTTAACGCCACTTTCAGCAATATTTCAGCTATATCATGGCAACCAGTTTTAGTGGTGGAGGAAGCCGGAGTACCCGGAGAGAACCACCGACCATGGGCAAGCAACTGGTAAACTTTATCACTTGCGGCTGCGAGTCGAGTGCACCCTTTTTTGTAATTTACAAAGCTGGACGCGAACACACGCCGTATTGGTGATAGGCTTGTATGAGTTGCTAGGTCCAACGACCTAACTCATTGAGCCACCCGGGCACTACAACGACCTAACTCATTGAGCCAAACGTGCCCTACAACGACCTAACTCATTGAGCCAAACGTGCCCTACAACGACCTAACTCATTGAGCCACCCGGGCCCCTGTGTTACTGTTAAATGGCACGAACATCATCTGATAATGACAACGTGTTAAGCACATGATACTGTATCAAGATAATGTTCTTGTGTATCTGTGTTATAAACAGTCATGATAAAAAAAATCCCCGTTCGTAATATTTAACACTCTCTGTGTTGTCAATACATGTCAAAGGTCAACCAAACACGTTGTTTTTACATGGGATGTTATAAATATCAATGTACTATAATAAATGAGACATTAGACGTACATGATCACCCTTCAAAACATGACAGAAAATATGATTTTATTGTAATAACCCTATAATTTCACATGTTATATTATTTATATAGGTATTAATATATGATTTGTTTATTTCACGAGTTACAAGACATAAAATTCATAAATAGTTTATACCTTATGGTAATCTTGAACTTTATAAGACCCTATGATGATGAAAGTCGGGAATAACCGCGGGAGATGTACATGTCATTTATCTCATTTTTTCGTAGGATATGAAACCACATGGGTGGTGTAACGGTTAGAGTGTAGAGTAGATCGTGGGTTCGAGCCCCGGTCTGATCAAACCAAAGAATATTATATTGGTACTTGTTGCTTCTCCGCTTGGAATCAGGATAATGTGTCAGAGTGGGGCGACTTGTCTATTCTCGGACTATGGGCCACTCTTCTTCTTCTTCTTCTTCTTCGATTGATTGATTGATTGATTGATTGATTGATTGATTGATTGATTGATTGATTGATTGATTGATTGATTGATTGCTTGCTTGCTTGCTTGCTTGCTTGCTTGCTTGCTTGCTTGATTGCTTGATTGCTTGATTGCTTGATTGATTGATTGATTGATTGATTGATTGATTGATTGATTTATTTATTTATTTATTTATTGGAACCATGTACTCATAATTGAGTAAACAGTTTTGATACATGTATGATGTATGTCTATCACACGGTTTAGACGGTATGATAAAACCATATCTTAAATTCAAATCTTTTTTTAATGACATACAATCTAACGTCCTTGTACTTTGTTAACTGGGCTGAATTCGCAGAAAACATATGCTATCAGGTGATTATTTACTTTAATTTGTGTAAATAGTCAAAGTTCTTAAATATACATAGATACCAATTATATCTTTTTAAAGTTGATGACAAATTATTATTACGAAATAGAAATCAAATATAGTATGTCTGTATGTCTATAAACGGTAACGATATCACGGAAACAAATTGATGCACTTGTATGCACTGCAGGGTGCATTATCTACCTTTTCACATGTCATTATACAAGGACATGTTAAATCCTATTCTTAAATATTTACTGACGATTGGATTTTCCAAATATTAACACACTTTCACTTCTTGTACATATATACTGTGAATCATTTCCATATTTTTGTTTTCAAACACAGGATATCATACAATGTATGCAATCAGTTTAGGTGAGAGGTGATTTTCGTTTTGTGGATATTGGTGGAATTGTTGACCATTACTGTTTAAACTTTCTTTTTGTAAATTGGATAAATGGTTAAAGTACAATAAAGTATGCAATGCTTACTCTTTTTATAAATAATTATGTTTTATAAAATACTAATGTGAAAAATAAATTAGCCTGCTAATTCTTGAACGTTAGCAAATACGGATCACATGGTTTACGCTCCCTTTTGTGTACATGCTTACGGTCTGATACTTTGGTCTTTAGCTTTATTTTTGTTGAAATTGTACCAGTATAACTTATTTATTCTCGGCCCACTCGATTACTCCCCTGCTCTGTGTTTATTCGTCGTACTGAATTCGCCATTTTCAAAAATAACTATTGAATCGTGTACTATTTCCCCTTTAGTACACCAATTATTAATTGCGAATATCTCATTTTTCAGTTCAAGTAAAATGGAAAACAAAAATATCGTATCGTCAGAACATTTGATCCAGAATTTAATCGGAAAATCGTAAAAACAAACAAAATCGATACCCCTAACACAAATATTTTGAACACTTTTTCGACGATCGTCATTTGCTGGGGGTGGAGGAGGGGATTGTAATACCAGTAATATACGCATTTTTTTCCGATATGGGGATCTGTTGTGAAATAGTCTTCTTCTAAACAATTGAAATATTATATAACGGAACACTGGTATATTGTTTAGCTCTTATGTGTTTATCAGATTGACAAACCACAATAACTTCCGTACGCACCCACAAAATGTCTTTTATTTTAATATTCTGGCCTAAATAAGTGTATAATGGTTTTAACCATATACTTATCTATCTTAACTCTACTAATCCATTGTAAATTAAGACTGCCTGGGACGATTTAATCTTTATAACCATGTATTGTCTTATATAATAGCCTATTGTCTACTCTATTTAACTTACAAGTTATATAATATATGCTGAAAGGGATTGGGGTACCGATAAAATCTTCTATAGACATTGTAGAATTGTAGTCGTCTTGAAAGAAAATGTGTCTACAATATAGAATATAGAACAATGCACACCAAGTCACCATCATGATATCATGTTTTGTCTTAGACGTATACACACATATCTTCAATCAGTTGAGACATATAGAATCTAACACCGGCAAAAGTGCAAGACAGGGAAATTTCCGACACCCTCTGGTAAGATTTCAATCGTCCGCTGACTCGGGAGGGTAAGATTACAATCGTTCGCTGACGAGGCTCTCCGAGTCAGCGGACGATTGAAATCTTACCCGAGGGTGTCGCATATTTCCCTGTCTTGCACTTTTTGCCGGTGTTTGATTTTATTTCTCACTTTTATCAGTAGCTGTTACCTAATTGTTTTGTTTACATTCCCGATCGAGTGTTTTCCCGCAAATTTTGTTTCCATTGCTGAAGTAAACATTCAATTTATTCATATGCATCCGTGTCTTGGCAGTATTTTAAATGTATTTCATAATCAAATACAATGTATTTAATAAATATATGATAAATGTAACTCAGCACTACACCTGTGGCTGTGAAAAAATATTTGAATTTGGTCAAAAGGAGGTACGTTAGTTACTAACAAGGGAGAGCACTCTATTATTTACTCAAAGTAAACAAACATTGACTTGAAAGTCATACACCGTGAAACATGAAAGGTGCACGATAGTTAAATTATTAGCTAGCAGAATAGTATACATACATTAATTTAAAAATACTTATGTAATAGAATCGTGGTTTTATTGGTGAAGCATGGAGAACTGGGGGCAGTTGACATAAACTGTACAGCATGTATTTGCCGGTAAAACGCACGTGATTTTTTTATCTTGCACTAGTGCAAGATAAGACAATCTCACATCGCTAAAAATAGGAACTGGTCTGTCTCAAAAGTGAGAAAGGAACATTCTGTATGGGTTAATCAACAGATCATTTTCCGATTCGATTCTAACATTTCATACATTTACAAGAGTTATTTCTCTTACTGTTGAACACTATGTTCCTGGTCAATGCACGAGCAATGACCACAAAATTCAATTTGCAAATAATCTATTAAAAAGGGAAAATGAAAACATTATAGCTGCTTCTGAACTTATTATTTTTGCTATGGTATTTCCACATAACTCAGTGTTTACAAAGTACAAAATGTTACCATTATTATAATAGAATTATATTCAGTATGAAAATTAAGGCCAATGCTCTTGCAATTGATAAATGTAATTAATTTTAGAATCAAATCGGAAATTGTCTATCGGTTTATCCATAATACTATCCGTGCTTCAAATAAGCAATGTAGATAACTAATGTTGCTGCACATTACATTTTTCTGGAACAACCTTAATCATGTATGTGCAAACTCAGAAGCTAAATAATTTTGAAGTTGTTTAAGCAAGAAAATCAAAGTGCCTAAGCAAGGTAGCCTTAGATTTACTATACATGTTGTACTAGCAGATTTATTTACATTATGGATGTCCACTTCAATACGTGGCTTTACGAATTTGACACAGGAGAGTCTAATCCTTCAGCTTACTTTGTCTAGCTTCCCGCTGTTTGGTAGTTAGTCATATCCGACTTTTTGTTCTTTTTTGTCTGTCTTTCTATTTGTATCATTGTTGGTTTTTTGTTTTTGAATCATCACGTAACTTAATAGGATTTCTCTTTTGTTATTCTACTTTCGCCAGACATCCATGGAAAAATAAACATCAGTTAAATAGTTTTAAAAAACAAATCCATTCACACGTCTGTCGATTTATTTGTCCCAATCTACAAAAATATAGAGTAAATAAAAATTCTATATTTCATGCGTCAGCTTTTGCTTGATAATGTCAATATATTTTACAAATCGTACATGTGTAATACATGATTGATTGGTGTTTAACGTCAACTTTAGCAGTGTTTCATCTATTTTTGTTGTCGTGTGTGATACGTGGCTTAATAATTTGTATATTTACCACGTCTATCGCAGATTTTACGTTTCGTATGATTAACGACAATGCAATTACAAATAATGACATTGGCTTGATGGATCGAACGATCGATCGATCGATTGATTGATTGATTGATTGATTGATTGATTGATTGATTGATTGATTGATTGATTGATTGATTGATTGATTAACATCAAGTACAATTCTTGTTTTCGTATTGAATATAGTATGATAGTTTTGGTTCAGACACAAACATTTTCGCATCGTATTCAACGTGAAATATTATTTATCTCTAAATCTATAGCGAAAAAAAGTCTCCGGTAGGAACAGATTGAAGATACCAAAGGGGTAATCAGAATCCGTATCTTGAAGGGTAGACAGTACAATGGTCAAAAGAAAAAGGACAAAAGCACAATCAACGATCTACAAAACACTACACTGAAAGCTAAATCTCCTGACCGCTTAAGAAAATACTTATATTTTACCGAAAGTTTACAAGAAAATATCCATCATGTTCTATTTCAGGTCTGTTTCTATAAACAACTGTCTGACCGCATTTATCTGAAAATATCCCCAAAATAACATAATATTGACTTATTATCAATACGACATGTAAATTAACATAACGGTACATCTTTATTATATGTATGATGTGAATAATTATTACATGTAACTAGATAGACTAAATTTGGACGTACAAGAATGTTGTCATTTAACGTTAGCGCAAGAAAAAGGTATGTTTAGAAGATTTGTCTGTTTAATTTTAAAACTTATTTAGACATTTCTCACATTTATAAATTTGAAGAAGTTGTGGAAAACGTTTCTAACCTAACTTTTGAGAAAAAAAGTCTGTAGATACCAAAGGGGTAATCAGAAGCCGTAAATCATAGAAGGGAGGTAATCAGAAGCCGTAAATCATAGAAGGGAGGTAATCAGAAGCCGTAAATCATAGAAGGGAGGTAATCAGAAGCCGTAAATCATAGAAGGGAGGTAATCAGAAGCCGTAAATCATAGAAGGGAGGTAATCAGAAGCCGTAAATCATAGAAGGGCAGACAACGCAATGACCAAAAGAAAAAGGACAAACATTAATCTACAAAACACTACACAGAAAACTAAAGATCAAGCAACGCGAACCATACTAAAAACCAGGGTTGAAGCTTGTGTCTTGGTTGTTGTTGTTGTTTGGTGGTGTTTAACGCCACTTTCAACACTATTTCAGTTATATCGTGGCGGTTTGTGTCTTGGTCTATTGTTAATTGAAGACGAAATATATCTAAAGTATTTCTAATTTTGTGTTTTTTGTCATTATATTAAACTGCTTTAATTTTATCATTACAGATACATTATGTGCAATGGAATAAAATTGGAGTGACAAGGTGTTTGACAATCAGTATACTAATTTGCTAATCAGGAAATAGACATGTCTTGGTTCAAGTTTTGGAATAAAAAGTCCAAATCAAAGGAGGAGGAATATAAAAAGGAATTTCGTCGGTCCGAATCTTTGCGCTTAGCAGAGGAGAAAAGTGATGCCGAGAAGGAGAAACAAAGATTAAAGCATACGCTGTCGATATCACGGTCTGGACGATTTAAACAGAAGAAACGAGAACGTGGAGGAATATTAGATAAACCGGAACTGTATAATGGGGACGAAAATGATGAAAGTGCAAAAAATAGTTCTCAAAATATACAAAACTTACCAAATTTTCAACCAGGACGATCTCCAAATAATACATGCAAAGACATGCGTCAGGTTTCTAAAATGTCTTCCAGAAATGCACAACAGCCACAAATGGTATAGCAATTAACATGTGATAATAATTTTTAAACATATCAGTGCCACTGTGATGGAACTATTTCGAGCCAGTTGAGGATTTTACTGGACAACTTAATATAATTGGTGTAGTAATAAGCAATATATTACATTTCCAGTTCATTATTGAGTGTTCTGATTGGTTCTTGTGATTAAATATGCTATTAGTAATTACAGTGCCGCCATTATATAAAATAGCCTTGTGTGTGTAGCAAAGGCAATAGTGTATGTTTACATGAATAATGTACGTTTTTCAATACATATTTGCATATTGTGCCTTAGAACTACAGTTGCTATCAAAGTGTGATGTTTCCCCAAATATTGTATATATTTGTGGACTATTTTCTAATATTCCTCGAATATCTGTCTCTATCAATGAAGGATAGTTTGTTTTCTTAATTGTTACATAAGATCATGTCTCCTGGTTACATATAGGTAAGATAATACTTGTTTGCTATGGGCTTCCAACCTATTTCAACACATTACCTAATAATTAACCTACCAGTATGTCCCTTTCAGCTTGGACATCATGAAATATGACAGTAAGGTTTAGGATGTGGCATATTACTGTTGCTTCATACTATTACTTCAAATGTCATGCAAGACCAATGTACTGTAAGCCATTTAGAAAAGGATCAGGATAAATACATGTATAACAATTTGGAAGTTCTTCATCATTGAACATATCTGTAAACATTATCAATATCTCGAACAAGTGTTGGCCATTGTTGCTTGAGATTTTATGAGACATTAAATCACATTTTTCATAGCATCCATACCCATTTTTGTTCCGTTTTTTAGCCCCCACTCCCTAATTATTGAAAGGATAGGTAATTGCATTTTCTAATATTGGTAAAAATAGAAGTGAATATAATAATTCGTAAAATTTGTAGACTTTTCATTGGCTAATATCTTTGATCATTGTACTGTAACTTAACATAATATTCGATTATCTGAAATGCGTTTTTAACGGTTTTGTAATTAACACAAATGGGGAGTACACTTCCAGCTTTGTAAATTACAAAGAAGGGTGCACTCGACTCGCAGCCACAAATGATAAGGTTTACCAGTTGCTTGCCCAGGGTACTCCGGCTTGCTCCACAACTAAAACGGGTCGCCATGATATAGCTGAAATATTGCTGAAAGTGGCGTTAAACACCAAAGTTCAAATTCAAATTCCAATCAATGAAACTGGAAACACAGTGTGTATTTTTGTTTTTATGAAATTGCGAGATGCATTTTTTATAATATATGTACAAATTGTCTTATGAATAATTACAAATATTTGTAACGCCATTTCTATTGAGTGCTAAGCTATTTTATGAACATAAAATCAATTAGTTGAATGTTGGTTAATGCTAAAGCGTTTACGTTTGGTTTTCCATGGTTATGCATATGTATTTAAAAAGTCTAGAAAAACCAAATGGCCAATTATGCCTTCATTCCCAACCCCTGATAATTTCCACCTCGGTTTTACATAAACCTAACATAGTTTAATGGTACAAATAGAAAACATACTTTAGATTCTTATGAAATTGAAATGCGGAATATTTCAACACACTCTTTTCTCGGATGATTTCGTTGGTCATATCATACAGGATCTCCATAAAAATTGTAATGTATGATTTATGCCTAAATCGACATTGTGTAACCGTATCTTCTACGTGTGGTTATTTCTTGTTGACCTATAATTGTGATTCTTAAATGCATTCAATCAACGAAGAACTAAAGACGCCAAAAGTTGTCGTGTCGATTTAATGCGTACTTCCATCTTGTTTTGGAAATTTGGCGTTGTTCAAACTCTTCTTTCTTCACAAAGCTCTTCTTTCGAATAACAAGTTCTTCTTTTGTAGACAAACTCCTCTTTGGTACACAAATCTATTCTTTTGTACCCCAATCTCTAAAAACTACATTCATCTATAAATAATTTGATACATCATGTCGTATTATATTGATTCAAAATGTTACTTCCGTTTTAATTTGTAATTTGACCTTTCGTCTAGACTCTTTTTGTGTACATAAATTTCTTGAAACGTTTAGAAGTAATTTGTTTCTGTTCCTTGTATCGTCTTTATCATGTCGATTTCAAAATATTAGTTTCGTCTTGCTTTGTAATTTGGCCCTTAATAAATAATTTTGTCCACAAATCAGTTTCATGTATAATTAGTTTTATTTTCGCATCGTTTAACTTCTCGTTTTCATTTTGTTCGTTATTTAAGACCACTGATGTTTAGTGGTATTTGTGGTCTATATTTTACCAACGTGGTTTAAGTCATCCGATATTTAAATTTGTAATACTTTTTGGTAATTAAGTAGAAATGGAAAAATAATAAACAAACAATATTTCAAGCCTTAAAAATATTTTAAGCATGGACATAATTCCGATAGTTGCTGAAGGAAATCGTGTTCCTAACTTGTCACAGGCACAAACAAGTGGCGGGCTTAAATCATTAATTTGGTTAATTGAATCGCACCCGTTCACATTTGATATCAAGATCTACAGCGGCCAATCAGTAGTAATAAAGAATCATGCACGTGTTCCTGCTTAAATTAAAAACACTTTAACAAAAATGACGAAAATATAGACTGTCCAAAAACAATATCAGTAGTGATTAATGTTTTTATTTTTTTTTAATTAAGTGATTATTGTTTCACTATGACCTAAATGTTATTAAGACGTATGTCAAGAAACGACCGTTTAATCTTTAAGGGGACATTTTTATTTATGTCGGAACATTTTATAGAAATATATGAAAAGAAATATATCATTTTTCCTTCACTTGAAGAAAAAACATTCCTTAAGCACACACACCCCCCTTTTTTTTCTTTTGTGATAAAGTTTATCAGTGACTTGTGGTAGGTCGGTGTTTTCACCAGGTTCCACGGTTTCCCCCAACAATAAAACTGACCGCCACAATTTAACTGTAATATTGCTGAAAGTGGCATTAAACACATTCACCCTAACCCTCAGACCCCCCCCCCCACTCCCACTACAGAAAAAAGTTAAATGGTCGATCGTGTATCATAGTTGATACTTGATAATATTGTGCTAAACTCAGACGAGTATTAGTGATTTTCATTTTATAATGTCTGTCTCAAATTGCCATAAATAAATAAATATGTCTCTGTTACGAGAAATTGTGTTTTGTTAATTAATATGTATTTTATATTTGAAATATAATGAAATATTGTAAATGGGGAAAATTACATATTAAATATTTTTTTTAAATTTATTTGTTTTTCATGGGAGTTTATATTTTACATGTATGTCAGAAAAGTTTGTAGATACAAATGGAGTAATCAGATACCGTAATTAGATTTGATTTGTTGATTATATGGTGTTTAACACCACTTTCAACAATATTTCCGTTATATCTTGGCGGTCAGCTTTATTGACGGAGGAAACAGCAGAAAACCACCGTCGCAAGTCACTGGCAAACTTTATCTCATAATGTTGTATCAAGTACACCTCGTCATGAAGAGCTTCGAACTCACAGCTTTAATGGTAATATGCACTGATTGCATAGGTAGTTGTAAATCCAACTACCATAGGATCACGACCACGATGGCCCCACCGTAATTAGAAGGACGGATAATGCAACCGCCAGAAGAAGACAAACAATGATAGACCAAATGCTATACAGAAAACTAAAAGTGAGAAACACCACCCCCCTTCACCCCCACATCCTAAAAACAGAAGTAAGCAGCTCCTGCCACAGCAGTGGCACCTGTCATGCGACTCATGTTTTAAAGGTCTGGTGATAAGTCATGGATGGGTTGCGAATACTGGAAACGAAACATTCTGGAAATAATAAATAGTGCAGTATGTGATCAAACAACTCCAGATAGATTGCCAACTTGTTCTCATTTTTGTTTATTAAATAGAGATAAATATGAAAAGAAAGCTTGAACAGTTATAGGCAACAATTCCACAAATATCAACAAAGCTAAAACCATCTCTCAACTCAAACCATCTCTCAACTCAAACCATCAAACACAAAATACACGACATTTGACATTTCAAAAACAGTCCCTGGATTGAGACAGGCATAATGGTGGTCGGGTTAAACCAATTAATACTATCCTAACCCCCTCTTGATAATTAGATATCCAGTTTCAGCTTCAGTTATATTGTGGCGGTCAGTTTTATTGGTGGAGAAAACCATCGACCTGTCGCAAGTTACTGACAAACTTTATTACATAATGTTGTACACCTCGCTCTGATCGAGATTCGAACTCACAACATCAGTGGTGATTGGCACTGATTGCGTGGGTAGTTGTAACTCCAACTACCATTCGATCACGACCACGATGGCCCCTTGATATACGGTTTATGATTACCCCTTTGGTACATTCAAACTCTTCTTGCGATAGAATGCAATAAAGCGTCGTGATTTAGCGCGCTTAACGGATGTTGCAGCTGTAATTATCCTTCATCAGATCTGCGCAAACTCAAAAGACTGGAAAACCAAATAATGACTACGTCTTTGGGAGCAAGATAACCAAAGTGAGGCTAACAGGATATCCAGCAATCGGCAACTGTTACCTATGCTTCAAGGACATGAACCGACCTTACTTTTAGCAATAATTACAATATATAGGAACTGTATATACACGTTTGAGAAAAACCGAAAGGGCAAGAATTGACAATCCAGAGACACTGGCAACATTGGGTACAAGACACAGGACACAGGACACATACAAGACACAGGACACAGGACACATACAAGACACATACAAGACACAGGACACAGGACAAACAATACGCAAAAAGCACAATTCAATGCAAAAAAAATTTAAAAAATGAGCAACACAGACCCCACCAAACACCGGGGATGAACCCAGGTGTTCATAAAGAGTAATCAGTTCCTGTTTCTTATATGACACCCACCATATTATTCATATATCTCAATTATAATTATATATTCATATATTTAATGTAATTGTTACTACATTCCTCCCCTACAAAGTAAAAATATGGTTACTTTCAAAGTCACCGTTAAATGTAATTAATACAGGTTAATGCATTTAATCCAAGGGATCGACCACAAATTAAAAATATTAATCAGTTACTAATCTCTTAATCTCTGGCTATTTTACACAATACAGTCAGGATTTTGGGGACATTTCACCTATAGTCATTGCATGTTAATCCATATGTCAGAATTTTCAAAGCTTAAGATCACAAATCTTTATTTGGGGATCAAAGGAAATAATGTTCATTCATGTATTAATTTGTTAACTTTGGCAATTTCAATTTACATATTTTAAATTATATTGCAGGTTAATGCCGATTTTAACATGATAATATATTCCATGTACAGTACAGTTGGTATTCTTTTGTTAACTTGTTGAAGTTGTATCTCTGATTATATTTGTAAGTCCGAAGAGATTGTCGCTTAGAAGTCAGTCCTTCCGCTAATAAAATATATTTATATATGGAGAATTATTCAATATACACCATTGTTTGTATTCTTTTGTTAAATTATTGATGTTGCATATACGTCATCAATATATTATCTCTGATTGTATTTGTAAGGTGAACTCAGTGCCCAAATCCGGAGATATTGTCTCCCAGAAGTCCATTCTTCCGCTCTGACATGGTTTATAAGATACAGTCAAGCCTGCCCATGTGGTCACCTCTATTAAGAAGTCACCTGTATTAAAAGGTCATATTGTTCTGTTTATATATGTCAGTTATACCAATAAATGTTTATACCAAAAGGTCATATTTTTCTTGCCCTGTCATAGAACATTTTATATGAATTGAACCGTATTTAAGAGGTCACCTGTCTTATAAGGCCACCTTTTCTTGGTCCCGAGGGTGTCCTCTTAATACAGGTTTGACTGTATATTTAATATTGAGAATTATCCAAAATAATAAATATTGATTATAATGAAGATTCGTCTCCCTCGGACATTGGTAATCATAGCAAATTTTTGATATTCAGTGTTGTGTCTTTGATATTTCTTCCATTTTGATGGCTTGGTTGGCTTTATGGTGTTCAACACCACTTTCAACAATATTTCAGTTATATCGTGGCGGTCAGTTTTATTGTTGGAGGACACCGGAGTACCCGGTGAAAACCACCCACCTGTCGCGTCACTGACAGACTTTCTCACATAATGTTGTATCGAGTACACCTCCCCTGAGCAGGATTCGAACTCACAACGTCTCAGAAACGTATATTGCGAGCTATATTGGATATCTAAATTTTTATATTTGCAAGTACAGATATGATCCATACACACACAAAACAACTCAAACATAAACGTTTAACAAAACAGAACAACTACTCGAACAAAACGATTTGATTTCTGACTACAATAATGTCACCACTGACTTGGGATAGCTATTCCCCTCTGATGTTACATTTTGAGGGTGTTAGACTCCTACCCAAATTCTGAGTCGGTAGAGTGATAAGGGTTGTTGAATTCTAATCTCAAGACTTAGACCATTGGCATGAGATGAAGCCGTACTAATTACTTCAAATGTTATGGTTTCTAGATATCTGCCCATAACAGTGGGTTTCAAAGGTCAATTTATTATAGCTATCCGAGCTTTCACGCCTACCCTAATAGTGTCATGATGTAGCAGACCAATTGCTAAAATTGACGATAATTACTTATAACCAACAAACGGTAGAAAAATCCGCAGTGGCAACCAAGAGTGGACAATCCAGAGACACTGGCAACACTAAGCACAAGACACCGAATGAAGAAAATCAAAGCAAAACAAACATTGCACAAAGCTACAACGACGAGCAACACGAACCACACCAACCTATTGTAAACATTCGTTTCGTCCGAGATTTCGTTCTTTTGCTTTTTATTGCAATTGTAATTGTTCTTAAAGTTGTTGTTTTGTATTCGGGCTGTCGCCTCTTTGTTCAACTAAGGCTATTACCTACACACAAAAACAAAATGTCTTGCCATCTTCAAACTACAATATGTTTAGGTCAATGGCTTACAATATAAGACAATATACATTTTGTCGTGGTTTAAGCTGTGTTTGTTGATCAGTTGGACCTCACAAACGATATATTTGAATGTAACAGACTATGTATACAATATAAGACAATGTATATGTTGTCGTGTTTTAAGATGTCTTGATCAGTTGGACTACACAAACGACATAGATGAATGTAACATACTATATATATCAATCAATCAATCAATATAATACAATGTATATTTTGTCGTGTTTTGACGGTTGTCTTGATCAGTTGGACCTCACAAACGATATACAAATGTATATAAATGTAACAGACTATGGCTTTATCTATGCTAGACATAACCTTGATATCTAATATTCAACTCTATGTGGTATTGTTAACTTAAGATGTCCATGAAGTCATGTAATTGATATCTTTTATAATATACAGGACACGCTACACCAAAGATGTGTCATATTGGAATTAAATAAACACAGACTAATTAGTAACGAAACACTGAATTCGCCATTTTAATCGCCATTGAAATGAAGCACTTTTGAAACAGGTGTATTCTGAATCATTCAAGCGTTTGTCAGCTGGGGCTAAAAGGTTAATATTATTGTTATAAATATTCAACAAATAGAATAACTAATTGTCTTTTTTCATAATAAAAGGGTCGTCTTTTTTCTTTTAAATCCTTTGAATTTCAAACAAATGTAATATCTTGTTTCTAACATGTTTAGAATACACATATAACAAATTCGATAAAAATCGTATATTTTCAACACTGAACATCTTGTAAAATAAACAATTTTGAACAGGAGAGGAGTTTGTTTGTTGAAAACATTCGCAAATTGTCCTTTCATAAAATCTTCACATATAGATTTTGATCAAATATATTAAAGAATATTTAAATTGGAAAAACTTATAGAAAGTAATTGATGTATGACAGATGTCACATCGAGCTTTTGACAAAGCTGCATAATAAGACAGTTAAGTTTATGAATGAAACCTCGACGAAATACAAAATATAAATAATATACATTTGTTGAGGGCAAGGTCAAACTGTGGCCTACATTGGAGGATTATCATAATATTTTTTTTTCTTTTTTGAAAAACTGAAAAACGTAATTGATTGAAAACCTACATCGTACCTTGAAGCTATTTCTCACACTACTGCTGTTGACCTAACATTACACGGAAAAGAGATCTTGTACTCTTGTTTATTTTACATTATTACAGATAGGTGTAAATATATAACCAGTTAAGGTACAAACATCGGGTCAATTTTAAAATGGGAGCATCTCCTACTATGCAATACCATAATCTTTTTATTTTAATTTGTTCGCCAAAATGAGGAAAATAATCTATATGACAGCAATTTATGCTTGAGCAAAACTATATATCACTTAGGCCAAATGCAATATATGTGTGAACCAAGTGAAAGAATATGCTAGGGCCAAAAATTTTAATCATATTTCAGTGAAAATTAAATAAGTATATATTATAAAATGATTTTTTGAAAGATGTTTTAAAAATATAATTTTTCATTTGATTTTGTTCTGAAGTTTCAGAATGTTGTTTTGCCCACAATGCAGCTTGAAAGCGTGGTTCACTATGTGTGTATTCAGAGCATAATCTGCATCTAGAACCATATGAGACATCACACTAAACAGATACTAGACAAAGCAGTTTTCAATTCCATTGTGATTCATAACTGAAAAAGAATTGAGTTAGCCATTTAGTGTTGCAGTAATTAAGTCTGGTCACAAGGGTCTGTATATTTCTAAACCATGTTTGGGTTATTTGGAATCGGAAACACTTATTTGCACTATCAGGAACAATATTATTGATAACCTTTTGTATACCTTTTTCTTACAAGAGTTTAGATTGTTTGAAGGGTATCATAAAGCATCCTCATCTACATGTAATTATAGTTACAAAAACGTAGATATTTACGTAGAATTTAGATTACACGACGTGTGTTTGGAATAGCCTTCAGTAGATATGCTCATAATCAGAAGATTGGAAAGCCAAATAGTTCTAAAGTCGTTGGGAAGGATCAGGTAACAACAATTATCTTTGGCACGAACGTAACTTATTGTTTTGTTCCAAATGACACTATGATCACGCTTATGATTTGACCCATATTTATTTCGCCCCTAGATAACATATACAAAGTCAACTTTTAGCATATTAATGTATTCATTTATTATTGCTTAGAGTCAGTTAAGTTATATTCATGACGGATTTTTATAAAGATCAGCAAAAAGGACATGTAGGTAAAATAGATATGGCATTGGGATGTTCATGTGGCAGGTAGTTTCAATATCTTAAGCTGGAAGGAAAACGGGGATACAACGGATGATTAGCCATTAGCGACAACTACTAGTAGTATGATGCTGCAAAACATTCTTATCCGGATTGTCTTGGTAGCCATCAATTAATTCATTTTAAAAACTACACAGATCTGATTTTCCAAAGGTTCGACCTGCCATTGGTGGTGTATGCTATTATATTATCTAATAAAATAATTATTATAGCGAGATTTAAGTATCTTATTTGGTTTTTCATATACCCTTGCAACAACGTATGTGCAAAGGGAAATAACTCTAAATAATATCGTACAGGCATCAGGAAACTAGCATTTGTTAAATAGTATACACAATGGGTCATTCTTAGAATCTTGGTCAACGAAATAATGTCATTATGAAAATTGTTGTAAGCCATTGAGCCTTGAACAAAGGCGTAATTTCAGAATTCAATGTATGGAAGCAGATTTGTACACATAATACATTTACAGAGTAGCAAATCCAGTAAATGTATATTATATGTCAGATATTGTAAACAGTGTGGTTATTTGTTTTTTACTGTTTGTCATTTGAATATCTATGTAAAAAGGACAAATGTTTTTGCGATGAGCATAGATTACGAAATAATATTTCATAAGTTTTCGCCCGTTATTCTTTGTGGCTTATTTCGATTTTTGGAACAGATATCGTTTACACAAAGTAATGAATATTAATATATTCATAAATACTAATATATTCATTACTTCTTATCATATTTTTCATGTTTCACTACATTTTAAATAAATAACAGATGTATCCATTAATGAGATAAGACTAATTTTTATTTCACAATGAATTTTAAACAGGACAAAATGAATTTTAGATGTGTACCCTTCCACGCTTAACCAATATCATTCTATTACACAGTATTAAGTCTCCTAAGTACACATTTACTAATGTATACATGTATATTTAGAAAACATGTAATTTCTTCGGCTTTACAATCTTTTGACTTTGAACGTACTTGGGAAAGTTTATTGCATAAATGAGTAGTACTCACTAGATTAGATCTCTACCGTTTTATAGTTTAAACATATTTTATTGTCTTAATTAAATGTACACTTAGATTGGAAACAAGTTATATCAACTTAGTATATCCGCTCTAGACAATAATGTTTATACACATAAATAAGAAAATGAAAGTAAGTTACATACATGAAATATAATAAATTTATACATTAATATATTTGATAAATTTGATAAACAAACGTAATGGGGGGGGGGGGAGAGATAAGGGGATTGAGTGCAAATAAATGATAGCATCCTGAGTACAGAGTATAATTTCGTATCATTCAAATCTATTACATGTAGTATGGTGTATATATTTTTGGACATTTCTGAACACTATTAAATTGTTTTCATCAGTTAAATTATCAGAGCCAAATAATAAGTTTTCAATTGAAATAACTGTATACGGTGTAATATTCATAAATAATTGCATTCTTTATTGGATGTATTTGAGTGCAGCGTATGCTTTGCATGCACAGTGGTTGCATGCTACGGTCCTTGTGCGTTGAAAACATCACCAGCAATAAAATTGCTAGGAGTGGTCCTTGGTGGCTAGATGCTACACAAAACACCAGGTATTACGATATTATCAAATATATTTCCATTTGCATGTGGCAATAAAACACCGTGAATGCGCGTACGTTCGTGCCACCCATTTATCTACAATATATATTGCTTATCCGCTCATTCACATCTGAAATACTACCTGGCACTTGAAATTAAACAACAATCATTCAATCGAGGGTATTCCCCAACAGACATCCTCATTAAGAGTGACTAAAATGATTTGTTTTTGTTATATATAACGTCTTACAAATATCCGTTACATGATTATTCTGTAGGGGTAAATTAGCAGCATTGTTGCTATGTCTTGAGAAATAGACAATATACCAGTACGTACATTGTCGAAAAATATATAATTTATTCCCACTAGCTTCAAAAACAGGTCAAGTGACCTCGAGTCACAAGCCTCGGGTCTACATTTCCTGCTATTGACTTCACAAAGAATAATTAATTGTATACTAACTCATTTATGTTCTGCGTGGTGTTTTTCTGTATCATGTGGTTTCTATGATAACGACCTATTTTTAATGATATTTTCTTTACTAAAACGGCAACAAATCATAGAAGTGGCGTTAATCGACAGAAGTATCAGTCAACTGCAGGCTAGGAGACGTTTTCGGATTATTTTAGGGTATGACCTAAGCTCATTAAAGTGTGATGTTGGGTAGTCTCTCATGTTTAGTTACATCAATATCATGCCTTACTCATTTATAAGGCAGTCGATGTTTTTATATTTTACAACTTCTAATTTTACAACAAAACAAAAACAAATAAAAACAAACAGACATAATTAATTGCAGGCCGTCACATCAACCAAATATGTATAGACGTAAACGTGATGTGGATTTTAAAATAGGTTGTAGTATTGTTGATATTATGAAGGGATACCTTCAGTAATGGTAACGGAATAATAATAATAAATGATATAATATGTCGCAACAAAATACTCATTGTGATATTTCTTGAAAATGAGGTAAGTAACATGTAGAAATTTATTTTATCACATATTTTAAATATCATAATTTGATGGTTATCTCACAAGTATATCAAGTCGAAGTATATAGATTTGAGAATAGTTAAAAAAAAATGTAAAACATATTTAAAGCATCATTATCGACCAGATAGACGGAATACCACCAGTGCAACATGAAACAATACACAACAGATCAAAATATCGGAAAACAGGAACTCTTACATGTTATGAAGGAAGGAGTGAGAAAATGGGCTTAGAAATGCTTAGTCTCATCTATGCATAATCAATCCATAATTATAAAAGATTAACCAAGTGAGGCAAGGCTTTCAAGTAATCACTATATGTCAAACATTGCATAAATACATAACACTTTGCCCCAAGCATGATGATTTCCATTGGACTTGTAACTTGTAACTTTGTCACTTGTATAACCAAACAGTTCACGTGGGGGATATTTTCGCGGAAATTTAAGCGAATTAAGCGAAAATACCCCCACGCGAAAATTTCCACGTTTACAGTGTGTTGCTTTTAAAGTTTTCATATAACGGCAATCACAGGCCGTAATTCTAAGAAGAACAGATAACAAAGGGTGAATGTACGTCATAATTGGAAGCCAGTTTTGTGTCACGTTAGGGTAAGTTTTCACGTATAGCATTAGTTATTGTAAGGATAAAATTAAATGCGATAGTGCGTCAAATGTCTTAACTATCTGCTAAACAAAGATGTGTCCATAGTTCAAAAACTTCTTGTCAAACTCTCAAACAATTCGACTAAGTTAGACAACGTTTACGCAAAAGTGCGAAATAATATTGTCGAAGTGTTTGAGAGCTTGACAACACGTTTTTGAGCGATGGACACATCGTTGTTTAGCGGACATTTAGGAGCATTTGACGCACTATCACATTTAATGTTATCCTTACAATAACTAATGTTATACGTAAAAACTTACCTTGAAGCGGCACAAAATGGCTTCCAATTATGACGTACCCTGGATAATACAATGACAAAAGAAAAAGGAAAAGAAGATAAACAATGGTAGATCAAAATACTACATAGAAAACTAAAGATTGAGCAACACGAATTACACCAGGGTGAACTCGGATGTTGCCAATCTAACATTTCACCAATTGTATCGTTATTTTCTCTACAAGTATTTTATGAAGTTTAGGATGAGCTGTTTGAGTGAATGGCGATATTTTTAGCAATCACTGTTTGGCTTTCCTTTCATCAGTAAATAGTGCGATTAGTTCAGAATTGAATGCATTCTTTTGAAGTTTCATTCGGGTATGAAAGCATTGACCGAAGTACATGTTGAAAATGTAGTTCGATCAACGTTTTCATACCCAATGTAGTTCGATCAACGTTTTCATACCCAATGAAACTTCAAAAGAATTCATTCAATTCTTATAATTATATTTAAATCACACCAAAATTTAATATAGTTGAATTTTTCGTTGTGAATTTCATTTGTGTTAGATTATTTGCTGTTGGAAATTACTACGCCATTGATTGTTTACATCTGACGTCGTCATGGAGGCACGTGTAAGTTCAGGTTTGAGTTTCATTCTGATTTGAAACATCTCTTTTATAATCATGTGACCACTTCATAACCAATCATATTGTAACATTTCAATGAAACACGGAAGTAATGTAATTATTAAAAAATGAGATATTATTAGTTACACAGTGTGTTAGTGACCTAATACGATATATACGGGGTCAGTAAATTCCATATGGGGCGAGAGCGTAGCTCGAGCCCCATATTTAATTTACTGACCCCGTATATATCGTATTAGGTCACTAACACACTGTGTAACGAATATATCTTACTGATTACCTTTGAAAGAGGGATTTAGCTGTAACTGCAGCAAAACTAACAAATATGTAATTGTTTGTGTTGTCTGTAAGTGATCAGGTGAAGTGATCGCGCNTCATGTTGAAAATGTAGTTCGATCAACGCTTTCATACCCAATGAAACTTCAAAAGAATTCATTCAATTCTTATAATTATATTTAAATCATACCAAAATTTAATATATTTGAATTTTTCGTTGTGAATTTTATTTGTGTTAGATTATTTGCTGTTGGAAATTACTACGCCATTGATTGTTTATATCTGACGTCGTCATGGATTTGAAACATCTCTTTTATAATCATGTGACCACTTCATAACCAATCATATTGTAACATTTCAATGAAACACGGAAGTAATGTAATTATTAAAAAATGAGATATATATAATTATATCAACAGTCAGTATTTTAAGAAGGTCACCGGAGTACCAGAAGAAACTCGCCGAACTGCTGCCGTCACTGACAAACCTTATCACATAAAGTTGTATCGAATAAGTCTAGCCACTAATACCGATACATTGATTGCATAGGTAGATGTAAATCTAACTGCAATGCCCTCGCTGTCACGGGGCTCCTCTATTAATAAAACCGTACAAAGGGGGCGTGGCACGTGTATCTGATAACCATCACCAGTTACGCCAAAATGCGAAAACAGTGAAATGTCACATAATGAAAAGGTTTCTTAAAGCACGAAAATGAAAGGATCTAGCCAGAATACAAACAATCGCCTATATACGTCTCATGGTACTCATTGGAGATATAATATCTAAGGACCGAATCACAATAAAGGTGCGATAAAAGATTTTGTTTTCTTTTTCCAAATTTAGAACAAGTCGAAGTGATCCAATATTAGTGTGTATATATGTACTTAGTGGTATGATCAATGGAATCCACATGACCAAATTAGACAACGGAACCACAGCTACTAGCAATAAACACTTTAAACTCCATACATCTAGATTAAATATTGAAGACATTTTATATCCATTAAGAAAAGACATTCGTAATAAAATTGTAACAACTGTTGCTAATATTAATTCAGAAAGTTCAAGATTCACAACGACAATCCCAATTAGAAATTCTAATACAAGTGACAGTGTGCATGTTACTGCTACTACATTTAAAGGATCAACCAAGACAATGCTATCAACAGAACCAGTGCTAACAACGAAAAGGATCACCGCTTTTGAAGAACGTACTTTTGAAACTATTATAAACTCTCAAAGAAATATATTTTCAAACAAGGTGCCTAATTCACTGGAGACTGATGTTTCTGTTCTTATGGAGGAAGAAACAGCTATGGTTTCAGCAGCAACAACGTCAACCCCTATTTTCAATAGTCTCACAACAACTACAACAAGGAGCAACACCTCAAAGGAAACATCCATGACGTCTCAAACAAATATATCTGTAAACAAAGGGGTTAAGTCAATGGAAACTGACGTTCCTGTACTTGCGGAATACACAGCTAACGTTAGAACTATGACTACAAACCCAGTGAATAACAGCGTTACAAAAAATACGACAAATGAGACTGGTGTTCCTTTACATGTGGAGGACACAGCTTACGTTTCAACAACAACGATTTCAAACTCAATGAATAAAAACCTTACAAAAACTACGACGTCGAGTAACCCCTTAATAGAAATGGTAAACTGCGACTTACTAAGGAAATTTAGGTGTGTAGCCTAGTTTGTTTTTCTTACTATCAATTATTATAATATGTGTTTCTATTTGAAGTTTATATATAGTGTCATTTCAAAATAAAAATAGTGTCATTTCAAAATAAAAATAGTGTTATTTCAAAATAAAAATAGTGTC
>MJUT01013029.1:163396-175882 GCA_002080005.1 Gigantidas platifrons | reverse complement strand
CCCCCCCCCCCCCTTCCCCTCGAATGCGGTAGATCATTGACTCGAACCTAAGACGATATAATTTGTACTTGTTGTATTTTTAGTAAGCCCGTAGCATTAAGTTGTAGGGGCAACAACTGGTATGTTCTTGCTCAAAGTGTGACTGAAGCGACATGACTATATATTAATAAAGTAGCCTAATGGTAAATTCGACCAAACTCATCGCGCTGGTCCAATACATAACATAAATCATCATTATCTGATCAAAAAGAGACAACATTTATGCTTTCGAAGATATAGCATGGCCATTGAGGTAACGGAAAACAAAACTCATGGGAAGACATTGGTCTTTACTGAAAGGATATGCATATCGCTATGTCCTTTCGGAGAAATTTTGTATACAGAGATGGTCATGATCACTCTGTCAGATTTTCTGTAACTAAGCACAATTAATTAGATAATGAATAGTGTTTTATATAATAATAACATAAACATACTTTCTGAGCATAAACATATATACATCAGATGATATTGGGCTGTATGTAAGGGCTGAAAGTCTGTTCAATGTGTTTTGATTATATTTCAGCATCAAGCATCCAGTCTGTACCCCTGGACAGTGGACCTAATAGAAATGACAGTAACGACGATGGTTTGGACTACATTACATTTTCTTATATTAATTCCATGTATTCCAGTCTTTTATAATGTATAGTTCTTTGAACATAAGAGGGTATATACGATATAGGCAGCGGAGACAAAACATCCATTTGTAAGAAAAGACTGAAGATACCAAATTGGTAATAATTGTAGATTAATACATGGCCTTTTTTCATATTTTTCATATTCAGATGAACATAAGATAATATCAAAACCATACACTTAGATAAAATTAAAGGAACCTCGCTTTTATTGTTATTCTCCAAATATGTAGTGTGTTAATGCAATCAATATATAAACTCCGACAAAAGTTAAGCACCACTCTATATTTTTATGGATATATTTTTTACATAAATACTGTTAAAACAATAAAATAGATATCACAATTTTTCTTACACTTCTTAAAAAACTACACCAGGGGCTCTAAAATTACCAATCTACGAAGTATTTATCATCCTGAAAAACGTGACTATGACGTGGCAAAAATGGGGTTCAAAACAGGCGCTGGAAAAACGTAAAACCAGTTTTGCGTATTTGTAAGGCATGAAAATCAAAAACGAGTATATCCACCGCGTTTATTGTGAAGTTCTGTAATACGCCTCGTCATGCTTCGCACAAGACGCCTAAGCCGTTCTTGGGGGAGCTGTTGCCACTCCTGTAAGATAGCAGTTCTTAATTCGTCAATATTTTGACATTTTGGATTGCGTTGGAAAGACGTGACTATGACGTGGCAAAAATGGGGTTCAAAACAGGCGCTGGAAAAACGTAAAACCAGTTTGTCTTTGATGGATGCATCTATTGTGCGTATGTGTAAGGCATGAAAATCAATAACGAGTATATCCACCGCGTTTATTGTGAAGTTCTGTAACACGCCTCGTCATGCTTCGCACATGACGCCTAAGCTGTTCTTGGGGGAGTTGTTGCCACTCCTGTAAGATAGCAGTTCTTAATTCGTCAATATTTTGACATTTTGGATTGCGTTGGTTAATTTTTCGGCCAATAAAGTCCCATACATGCTCCATCGGGTTCATGTCTGGCGACATCGCAGGCCATGGAATTGTCTGAACAGCCTCTAGCTGTAAAAAATGTTGCAAAATGCGAGCTCTATGTGGCCTAGCGTTGTCGTCCATGAACATTGGCCTGTCAGCCAACGCATGATTGTCGAAATTGTGGACTACGCGTAGAGCGAGCACATTGTCACGTTATTTTCGGCCTGTCAGATTACAATCAAGAACGTACAAGTCCAACTTACAGTCAAAGGAAAAACAACCACAGACAGTTACACCCCCACCCCCAAAAGCAGTTGTGCCCAAAATGTGGTTGTCCTGAAATGAAGTGTTTTGTTGGCGCCAAACCCGTGCACGACCGTCGGTTGTGCGAATAGTCCACCCCAAAATGATCATGTGACCAGTCAAATCGAGCATGGCGATGACGTAATGTCAACTGTGGACGTTTTATGGGTCGTCGCGCTCGCATTCCCTGATGGTGGAGGCGTCTGATTACAGTGTGTGTGCTAATGTGGCCTCCAAACGCTAAATTACCACGAAGTGCACCAGCTGTACTGAACGGCCGTTGTCGCGCCCGTCTGGATATGAGCCGGTCCTCTCTCGGCGTCGTTTTGCAAGGTATACCTGCACGTGGACGGTCAGTAACATTCCCTGTTTGACGAAAACGCTGCATCAGTCGTACAATGATGGAATGGTTAACCCTGAAGTAGTATGCCACCCTTCTATGGCTAAAACCACCGTTATGCATGCCAACAGCTTGGCACCTTTCTGGTATGGTTAATTTTCGCCGCACCATACCAAACCAATAGAAAATGAAACTTAAAACTCTACACAAAAAAAAATCAGCTTTTGTTCGCAAACACAAATGTTGAAAAGTACACATGGCACTTTACACACCCTGTCATATACACATAAATAAAAATCAATCAATAACCTGTTTCACAGGTAAGTAAGTATGTTTGTACAGGTGTACAGGTAACGAAAACAGCAAACCGATTTGAAATAAGTTCATTATTAGAAAAGATATTATTGAAACAAGTCAGGTGGTGCTTAACTTTGGTCGGACTGTATATATCGGGATCTTATGGTGCCGTGGCAGTTAATTTGAAAATATAGCTGCGAAAATTGATTACAATAGCACGTGAATACACGGAAAATAGAAAATGCGGTACATTATAATCGGACTATTCAATAAAGTAATGGTTATGAACGAGTTATATATTTATTTAAGAATTATATTAAAATTCTTTGCTATTTAAAAATACATAGAAACCATTTGTCGATTACAGTTTGTTAAAGTTGTTAGAAATAAATATCTTTTAATGTTGTGCTCTAAATCTTTCATTGGGTATAAAACCAAATAATTAAGCAAACATTTCCTTTGAACCATCATTGGTATTTCTACTCTTTAAAATATCGAGTACGTGTATTCCAGCTGCTCCAGAAGACAAGAAGAAGGACAATATCTCGAAGACAAAAGAAATATGAAAACTGTGTGAGTTTATCTCTGCCGCAAACACAATTACTGCTAGTAAAACTGCACCAGCTGAAATAAACGACAAATCAATTATGCTTAATATGACTACTGGTTGCCATGATGTGGTTTATTAAAAAAATCCACGGGAAAACCCCTTCGGTGATACATGTGATAACTTGGGGTTTTGTGTAATCATTAATAGTATAATATTTACACAGCTTTGGAAGGGACAATAAATCAGTCTAAACGTACCCAAAACGGAAACACTTCCGTCACTTTTCACAATGAATAAACAAAGGAAGTATAAAAATAAACATTTACGAGTTAATCTAAAGGATAACAATTTGTGTATGTGTGTGTGTGTGTGTGTGTGTATGTGTGTTATTATTTGGCTTTCCAATCTTTTGACTGTGAGCGTACCTGACGCTTATTGCAGAAACGCGTCATGCGCACTAAGTTTGATATCTACGTCTTCATTACTATCACGTGGTCATACCTCTGCTGGTGGACTATTAATCTGTGAGGGTATCATCAGCCCAGTGTTCATAAGATATATATATGTATTATATGATTGAACTTTGTCTAGTTTCTAATTGGCTGAAATCAACTTGAAAAGTAATGCGTACTTGCGATGTCAACCTCAAATGAGCTCAAATTAGCTCATAGGTAGTGTGGACTGTAATGTCACCCCAATTTGGGCTAAAAATAGAAATATAGATTCCAGAATTCCACGTTCCAATCAAATTTTACGTCTCTCGGCAACATTGGCCAATCAGGGAGCGTCTTTCATCCGGGGTTCCTTGACGTCATTCTCTATCAGAGAATGCCTGTTGACGTCTGTACATAAAATAAATGGACAATGAACTCGTCTGCACGGTTTGCCACAGTGGACGAGGCTGAATTCAGAAGAATCTTGAAAGAAAAAGATTCCAAAAACACGCGTAGAGCAACAAATGTAGCTGTCAAAATTTTCCGGACATATTTAAAAGCTAAAAATATGCCGGAAACGTTTTTTCCCCATGTATAATCATATAATAAAACGATCATTGACTTTGGAATAGGTTGCTACTGGGATTTATCAACCCTCAAAAAGCAATATTCACCTCGCCTTCGGCTCAGTGAATATAACTTTTTTCAGGTTGATAAATCCCTGTAGCAATCTATTCCAAAGTCAATAATTGTATAATATTATTGAAATTTACAGTTAATTTAATTATTATTAAAACTATGGTTCTCCTCCCTCAGGCATATGTGATCATACCCGATTTTGTATAGGCCCCTTAGTATTCCTGCTCCGAAAACTTGTTAATCCTTTGGTTTTCTTATATTTGTATCGTACCTGATGACGGTCATTACAGAAACGTGTCGTTCGTACTACATTAGGCATTTACATTGTTCGGGATAGGACATGTGTATATATATATTAATATAATCAAATTATGATATAATAGGACAATAATGAATATAGTTATAAATAATTGCCTTGTAACGTGAAAGAGAACGCCGCTCTTTATGATTCGGCTTGAGTTTCAACTAATTGAGCATGCAATAATCGTTGCTTTCTCCCATTACGGAACAGGCAATGGCGTTCAATTAGGGCTGCATTAGTGCATTTATCTGCATTTGTTCCTGTATGGATGACGCCATTGTAGAAGGAGAGTCAGTCTTCCATGTTATTCCATAAAGACACCTTCAACGTTAATGAAATGAAATACAAAAAATAATAACACTATTGGCACAGTTCCAAAATGCTATTAGAAAAATTGTTCAAATAGACAAAATATGTACCCCTAAAACACACAAATGTATGATCACTCACTTTCCTGTATTGGTACAGACACTTCAATATAATGTGGCGGAGTTATGCTAGTTTTAAGGATCCGAACATCTCATTTTGGTGTTATGTAAATGATTGCTTCGGGAGAAGACTTCATAAGTTGGAAAAACTTGTGTCCGATCCCTATTTGTTATATTTATGTTTAAACTAATGATTGCTATTGTTTTAGGAAGAACACCACTATTCCTTTAAAAGTGTTTATGGTAATCATTGGTGGGCCTTTAAAATGCAACATTGTCGACATTATTTGATAAATACATTTTCTGGCAATTCAACGCGATTCTTGTAGCGTGATATATCTGAATTTTACGTCTTCTCATGACGCCTTTGGTATCTGCAAACATTCCTAAAGATGATATATATATATTCTCCTTCAGTTGTCCGTGGGTTACGATATTTCTCCACTCAAGAGAGTTAAATTTAAATTTTTAACCACAATCCGTCAGGCGAGTGGAGAAATATCGTAACCCACATGGGCAACTGAATGATAATTTGTTTCTCCCATTATTTAACACGAACTTTATTTCAAAATTTGAAATTAATGCGTTTGAAATTAATGCGGGGAAAGGCACGAGACATTTTAATCCTCTAGATGATTACAGATTTTTCCACCACTGGTTCAACGGGATTAAAACGCCATAATAATGGGAGAATCCTATTTAACTTTCATGCTTTAGAATATATATCTTAAAAGTACTTGTACAGCTAACGCAGTATGCAATATAGTAAAACTGGATTTCTGAATAAGAAATATGATGAATACATAGGCTAAATATAGTTGTGCTATACCTGCAGCTAAATTGAACACAGTTGCAATAATCGACACCACAGTTTTATGCTTGTCCACAAAGAATCTAGCGAAAGTTATCAAACAAGCAGCAACTAATGCAACAAGTCCGAGAATTGCGAAGGCTTGTACGGCTTTCAACCAACCTGTAAAATAGGAAGAACACAATGTCTTATCATGTAAACGACGATAATTGCTCAATCTCAAAGGCTACTTTGTATATTAAGGCCATGAAATAATTAAAATTTAAATATTTTCAACCTTATTATTATTATATATATAGTGTATTCAGGTCATCTTTTATATAATTAATTGATGTTGTTCTTTATTACGTGTAAAGCAGATAATTAGCACTATTTCATTATTTGGTAATACATTATGTTTTTACCTTAAGATCAAATGTTATTAACTTTTTTACACCTGGGACATAGTGCTGTCAAAGAATCGATAACCATTATTTGGTAATAAATTAATTTGTAGCAAATGCTTGAATTTGATTGGCTAGAATTGTTTATCCATCATGTCATAGATAAAAAAAAATTAACCGGAAATCACATGTTGGGGTCTCAATTGGGAAAATATTTTATTTTAATTCTTTTTAAGCAATTATTATCCGTCAAAATATTTTTAGGACAAGAAAAAAAAATGAATTAGGAATTAATTTATAAGGATTGATCACAAATTTGTGTTCGGTTCATTCGAAATAAACTCAAAATTGTGGTACACACCATTGCGTAACCCGCTTCGCGGGTTACACAGTGTGTACCACATTTTTGAGTTTATTTCTTCATGAACCGAAAAAAAATTGAGATCAATCCTTAAATACATTATGTTTTTACCTTGAGATCAAATGAATATTAACTTTTTTACACCTGGGATATTGTGCTGTCAATAAGGGTAATAATAAAATTACCGAACACCCAGCAATCTTCCAAAGGGAAAGGCAAACCTCACAAGTCAACAAACAGACAAAATCAGTCAACAACCGGAAAACTGGGTAAACCGCAATGGCCCTGACTTGGTACAGGCATTTCCAAAGAATCAATAACCATTCCGGAGTACCTGGTTTCAGTGGCTTCCGTGGTGCTCATTATTTAGTTTTCTGTGTATTATTTTCTGGATCATTATTTGTACTTTGTTCCATTTTGAGCCATTATATTGCCAGTCTTTCTTCGATTGGTGTCTTCCAATTATTTCTTTTGTATCTTCAACTTTTCGTATATTACATAATCATTGCCAATAAAACAATAGTTCAACCGTCATATTATCCTATCTTTGGTAACGTATGTCGATGTCATTGGATTGGTTTGGTTTTATGGTGTTTAACGCCACTTTCAACAATATTTCAGCTATATTATGGCGGTTTGTTTTATTGGTGGAGGAAACCGGAGTAGCCGGAGAAAACCACTGACCTGTCGCAAGTCACTGACAAACTTTATCACCTAATGTTGTATCGAGTAAACCTTGCTATGAACTATGTTCAAACTCATAACCCCCCTCCCAGAGGGTGTACCGGGGGTAGAATAGGTACCAGGTTTCTCCGTCCTAGATACACTAGTCCTCTAAAAGGGGCCAACTCCGCGGGAACCCCGGGGTATAGAAATGGGACCGAGAGCTTCTTCGTCTTGAAGGGCGTCCGTCGGTTGTGCGGGATGTATTAATTCACAACCTTCGGATGAGACGTAAATAAAACCGAGGTCCCGTGTTCAGAGATTGCCATCCTCTTCGCACGTTAAAGAACCAAGTGTAACAGCTCATTATGAGCTTTATACTCATGATGAGTGGTCCTTAGGAGACCTGTTGCACTGGCTAAATTATCCGTCCCTACCTATCACCTTTCCTTGTTTCGAGTCCCGTGGCGTTTAAATTTGTTTGCCCATTGGCCTATCCGTCCCCCGTTTTCAACCTACATATTGATTTATTGTAAACATGTTCTCGTCCTGAATATAGCTGAAAAATTGCTCGCTGAACGTTAAGCATCAATCAATCAATCAATCAATCAATCAATCAATCGAACTCATAACTTTAATGGTGATAGGCACTGATTCCACAGGTAGTTGTAAATCCAACTACCACAAGATCACGACCACGACGGTTTCTGTCGATCTGTCATGTATCATTTTCAAAAAGGGTGATCATTCATCATGCTAATTTAGTCTAACTTGAGAAGTTGTTTTATATTGCAGATTGTTTTAAACGGTTTTTGTTTGATATGGACAAAATTTGCATAACAAAAACATACATATCTAATCTACATAAATGAGCAAAAATTAGCAAAATGTGAAATTTCACATAAAAGATTAAAATAATCACATGAGATCGATGTTTTAGCTCAATAGTTCGGTTGTGTCAAAAATATACAAACATAGTGTACATACGTTGAAGGGTTATTCCAGAAAGGTGTCGTGTGCACTTTATATCTACGTAACATCTAATGGAGTATGCTAGTTGCACACAAAAACGTAGATATCTATGTATTTATGTGCAACATGAAATAAATTAATTTAGAGTCATATGTCATTTTATACGTGTTTTGATTGGTTTAAAAAGTTGAGGTTATTTGTCAATGTACGGAATAGAAAAATAGACGTCGTTCTCAAGGCGTCGCGTACCGTTGCAATCAGTCGATTTTCTTTAAATGAGGCACCTTTGGGGTTATTTAAATTTATTTCCGATTACTTGCCTTATTTAAAAAAAACTAAATATATTTTTCAACATCATAACAAAAAAAGTTTGAATTAATTTATAAGGATTGATAGAAATTATTTATCGGTTCATTCGAAATAACCTCAATCCTGATTGGTGTTATTTCTTCGTGAACCTAACAAAAATTGCGATCAATTCTTAAATATTTTCTGCGCCATTTTTTAAACTATATACATTTATTACAAACATAATAACTTACTTTGAGGATTTACTGTGTCGCATTTTGTTCTCCAACAAGTTTTCCAAAGTCCTACATTACTGTCGCCATATTTAATCCAAAATGGGCACGCGATTCCAATAATGTGGAGAGCCAATGACGTCACTGTTAAAAATCCGGCAAAAATGTTGTGCTTTACCACCATCATAATGAATGCACATGCATATGGTGGTGTATTACCTAATGACAATACAAAATGTATTGCTATGAAAGAAAATGCCGTGATTATATTAATAGCAGGAAATTATAATTAATGACCATAATTTCGATTTTTACAAAATGTCAAACACAGATATTATCTTAATAGACATTTTACGCATTACCTATTTGATTTTAAAATTATACTTTTTTTTGCGACCCCTAAAGGGTTCCCTTTCCATGCAAGAGTAACGGAAAATTAAAAATATGAATATATTTTTGCATAATTGGTAGATATTTCAATCTTGTTAAAAATTAGAGGATAATTTTATCACAAATAGAAAATTCATAAGTTCATTGTTATTTAGTTTAGATTTTGAACAAAGTGTATATACTATTTTTATTGAACTGTACATTAAAACAGACTCCTTTGCTCACATCAAAGGGAAATAACTCTTGTAAAAAGCTGATGTGATGGCTTAAAAGTCTATATCAACAGGATCGACTACCATCTTGGATGGAACTGATGCATGCATTTTGCTGATTCCTCCAGATGTATTATCAAAGCAAACTAAAACTAAACGTTGTCTTAGGGTTATGTGTGGATTTTTATTAAGTTAACTCACTTAAACAACAGGGAGGCGTCGTGGTCGTGATCGTAATTGTTGTTGGATTTATATCTACCTATGAAATCAGTACCTATCACCAATAACCTTGTGTCTTCGAACCCCGTTCATGGCTAGATGTACCCGATACAACATTATGTGATAAAGTTTGTCAGGGACTTGCGACAAGTCGGTGGTTTTCTCTGGGCACTCCAGTTTCCTCCACCAATAAAACTGACCGCCACGATATAACTGAAATATTGTTGAGAGTGGCGTTAAACACCACCATCCAAACAAGCTAACCTGTATCATCAAACTAAGCTAAAACCAATGACATCTTGGGATTATATATGGATTGTTATAAAGCTAACTCATTAAAATAGCAACCCACAGACAGACATGCCGGTCCACTTTGGACACATTATCCTGGCTCGGAATCAATCAATCTTTGTTTTCTGAAGCCATAATGATATGTAAGTAGCGGAAAAGCAGCTAATATCATGTTTACTGTCTTTGATTCGGCCCGACCGGAGATCTATTGTGATTTAGGCAAACACACTCACCGGGACAAAACAGACTTGGGGCGAATTTAATGCCACAAAACTAGTTACAGCTTAGGTTTATGGTTTAACAAACTGGTTTGAAACTAGTTTGAAACTAACCGACGGTTTTTACTGTCCCATTAAATAGATGGTTTTGATAACCGCATTTTTGGCAGATGAAAATGCATTTTCCCGCCATCTTTATCAGCAGACACAAACAAACCTAGCCGTCAAACCGCACCTCGAGGGAGTTTGGTCAGTTCGATGAACTGATTTTAAATTAACAACAATAAATGTGAAAACCGGTTTTGGTTTTAAACCAGTTTTAAGCTGGTTTGTCTCAATAAATAAAAAGTTCGGTAAACCAGTTTGAAACTAAAACTAGTTTCTTGGCGATAATTAATTCGCCTATGGTTTCCAGGTAAAATGACTCTTCGCGGTCATTCAGTAAGGTAATAAACAAAGCCTGCCACACTATCGGAACAGTTCCAAAATCTTATCGAAAATTTGTAGAAACGAAGACAAAATCGATACCCCTAACACAGACATGCATGACTTTTACATTCCTGGCTTGGTACAGGGATTTCAATTTTTTTTAAATGGCTGCGCTAAATTAGTTTTTGGCACCCAAGCTTCCTCTGTAAGGGAAGTAATGCGATCATGCACATATCTTCCACACGTGAGTAAAATACTGACGCTCACATATACAACTGGGTGATCATTGATCATACCATATTCATTTGAGTGTTCGTGAATTTGCTCTTGTGTGTAGTCAATAACGAAATATAGACGCTTTCATTTTCTTGCTCCCAAAGGCTTTTAAATTATTTTGCTGTAAAATCTGTTTATTTTGAATGTATTCCAGAAACGCGTCATGCGCTCTAGATAAATACGGGTTTAATTTGTCTGAATAATCTGAATATTCTACGTTAGTATCTGTTTCTAATTGTTTTTATGGTAAAGGTGTGGCTTAGTTTATGGTGACGACAGAAAGATGGACATAACATGTTATTGGTGGCGTAATGGCTAGCGTGCTCTCCTCGAGTGCGGTAGATCGTGGTCATGTCAAACCAAAGACTATAAAATTAGTATGTGTGTATGTGTTGCTTCTCCGCTAAGCATGCAGCATTAAGGAGAAAGAGCAAAGACCGGGTGACTCGGAATCAGAATAATGTGTCCGAGTGGAGAGACATGTCTATCCGCGGACTAGCACTATCAAAATCCAACTCAGCGTATTGGTGTAGTACAAAGCGGATTTCACCATCATCTCATTGAAAATTAACTTGTTCTCGCCATGATAAGGTTGATTAATTGTTGAATTGGCGTTAAACAACAATCACTCACTCAATGTTATTTACACACTGTATAAATGACCCAGTAAATGTGATCGTGCACTATTAAACGGGCATTCTACGTCTTATTTTGTATAACCCGGATGGAATTCTCCTGAAATTGGAATGACATTTGGAAGTTGCCATGGCAAATGTAATCTGCTTATCTTGGCTTGAAAGTAGAACGTGATCCAAGAGAGAGTTATTTTGCAGTAGTGTATATTTCTTATGCAATTCTACGAATTTTATCAACAAAACAGGATGTAAATATGTGACTTGTTATTCAAGTATGAAAGGATGTTTATTCCGATTTGTGGTTTCATAATTACGCGGATATTTACGCATACATATGTATCATGTTGTATATAAATAAAGGGACAGCTGAAAATAAAATAAGTTTGATATTACACTTATATATTGGTATGTAAGGAAAAAGGGATAATAAACAGTCCATGTTAATGTATTTCAGTGACGTCCATGAGCCTGCTCCTTATATTTCAATATTGCACTTATATTACATTGTATGTAAATGACGAGAGGCAATACACATTACAGCAGAATTCATTTCAGTGACGTCATTGACCCGGTATCATCTCTTGTCCATTTTTGGATTATAGTTGGCTGATTTACGGTTTCAGATCATTAGAACACATTTAAAAGTTTCTATATAAAAAAAACCTTTAGACATAATGACGTTGATGCGCATATTCCAGATATCTATTTCAATCGGCTTCAGTGTAAACAGAACCTTCGTAAATGGGAACGCTGTGCAATTTTATGATCAAATTACTCCCAATATCTAAAATGTAGGTAAATATTTACCTGTCTATTCCGAATATTGAAAGTTGGTGCACTATGTGTTTGGTTTAGACAGGTTAATTGACCAAGAAAACTGGATCATCCGTACATGTATCCACCTTGCGCAGATGTTGTTAGTGGAATCTTGAATATTGTTTTGGGAGGAAAGACCAGAGAGGAAAAAAGCGAACTGGCCGTTGAAACCTCCGGTCTTAGAAGGTTGTTGTTTGGAAACTTTAACATTTGTGGTGAGTGACGAGGCGTGAACCTATATTAGTGGTGTTGTGCTTCTGATCGGAAATACAACATTATTTACCATTCAGCAATCCAGACTCTTCAGGTTTACAACAATATTTACCATTCAGCAATCCAGACTCTTCAGGTTTACAACAATATTTACCATTC
>MJUT01013029.1:36327-59810 GCA_002080005.1 Gigantidas platifrons | reverse complement strand
GACATGTGAGTATTGTAAACTTGTTCTTGTCATGTTCATAACTAAAATATAAGAAGGACATGTGATTATTGTAAACTTGTTCTTTTCACGTTCATAACTAAAATACTAGTCAAGTGAGGTTAAACAACATAAATCAATATTATAAATACAAAATATAATAAAAAAAAAATACGTCGGAACATGATACAAAAATGTCACACAGTTGTGGTTTGATCAATTGCTAATTAAATAAATAGGTTTCATTGCTGTTAAGTAGACTATGTTTATTTACAAAACAAATGTAACCCCTCGATGTGATAGTAATAGTCAACCAACAGTGGCATGATCACAGTGACAGTAATGGTATTACTGTGACAATTGTTAATGTCTAGCAAATGACTGGAACGGTGTCATCTGTAGAAAAACATGTTTACAGAGAGAGGGCTGTTATGTATATTCAACTTCAAAGGTAAAATATTGAAAATTGGACATTTCAGATTGTTAAAGAATTAAGTCAAATTTGGTTGACAAAATAAATAGTCTGTTAAGCTACCATTACATAGCAGCAGATAATACACAAACTCAGCCGTCATCTACAGACCTGATTATGTGACAAGACAATTGCGAACTATATGTCTCCTACCTGAGTATGTAACAAGACACTTACGAACTATATTTTGCCTACCCGATTATGTGACAAGACAATTGCGAACTATATTTGTCCTACCCCATTATGTGACAATACACTTACGAATTATATTTTGCCTACCCGATTATGTGACAAGACAATTGTGAACTATATTTGTCCTACCCGATTATGTGACAAGACAATGACGAACTATATTTGTCATACCTGTTTATGTGACAAGACAATTGCGAACTATATTTGTCCTACACGATTATGTGACAAGACAACTACGAACCATTTTTTTCCCTACCTGTTTATGTGACAAGACAACTACGAACCATTTTGTTCCCTACCTGTTTATGTGACAAAACAACTACGAACCATTTTTTCCCTACCTGTTTATGTGACAAGACAACTACGAACCATTTTGTTCCCTACCTGTTTATGTGATAAGACAATAAGACGACAATGAAATGCAACTAAGCATGATGGTCTAGTACAAAGTGGATATTGTTATCGTCTCAACGAATGTACCTTGTCCTCGCTATGATATGGCTGAACAATTCCTCATTTGACATTAAGTAATAATCACTCTCTCACTCTTGTCAACAATGACTGTGTTAATTGACAATGTCCTCATTTACAAGGTCGGCTTCATGTATTAAATGTACATCTATTTTTCGTGATTAGTTAGGTTCCCCCATTGAGATGCTATTTAGATTCTCCATATGTGATACATTGATCATGTAGAATACATATCTGCCAGGTACTTGTTAGTGTACCTATGTATAACAACGATTTTCTTCTTTAAAACTGAACACAGGACTAATCCTATGTTTTATTTTATATTTTCAGATTACCTTCACTAGCTGCCCCAATAGACTTCATGAAGCAGTTAATAAAAGTCTGTAAATTGGATGATGACAAGTTATATGTTATTAAGATAAAAACCTAATACAGTCAAATAAAACTAATGATTTATTAGGCATTTTTTCCGAAGCCATGATATCATAATTAGGAAGCGTAAGCAATTATCTACAATCCCACTTGAAACAATCATAAGTAAGGACATGTGTATGACCATAGGACCTACAAAGGAAACTACAATTACCAGACGACTCTGAGATACAGACACAATATTCAACGACGACCAATTTCTGTGACAAGTAAATGTATTCGATATACAATAAAATGGATTAGTTAAGTGAGAGAATGTTTCGTTAAACTTTCACGTATTTTCATTTGAGTTATCTCGCTTTTGCTGCATGTCCGATAGTGAAACCATAATTCATTTGACTTCTTGGAAATCATACCACATGACTCGAAATAGGGCAAATCAGTTAATGTGACGTCAAAACATCCTTTCTGAATATTGTCTGGGAGTGTTGACACGGAAATTCTGCAACAGAAACATTTTTGGTAGAATAGGTTGGTATATTTTAAAAACCCACCCACCCACCTCTCATTTTGTATCAGATACTGCTGCTTTCTTGTGTATCATTTCAGGTTAATTCCTGAGTTCCGCTACAATTGCCACGACTGGAAGGCTAATGGATATAATGGATAATGGTTTGTGCGTAAAGTTAGCGACACAACATCCAGTATAATGCATAATTTCTGTATTGGACAATTTCCTCTGCTTTTTACTGAATTTCTGTTCCCAGGGCCAGTATCCGTAGGGCAATAATGTTTTTAAATTGTAATGCTTAATGTGGATTCAACAGTAAGTATAATGCATACTGTGGATTGTACGGTAATTATAATGTATAATGAGGATTGTACGGTAATTATAATGCATAATGCACAATAATTATGATTCATAATGAACAATAATTATAATGCATAATGAACAATAATTATTATGCATAATGCACAATAATTATAATGCATAATGAACAATAATTGTAATGCATAATGAACAATAATTATAATGCATAGTGTTTGAATGAATAATAATGCTTAAATAGGGCCTGCCATTTTTATCTTTTCGGCGGCCCAATAATGTACCATTCGTGTGCACTCTTCGCCAAAATAAATATTTTGATGTACAGTAATGTTTCTTGTTGCCATGCGAGAATCTATAAATAATAAAGAATTCTTCTATATCTATACCATTATATACACTGTAAAGTCATTCAATAAGCTGTATAATAAACTTGTGTCTTGTCACATCATACGACAATGGAAACAATACACAATCTAAATGTGTTCTTTGTTACAGTAAATTAATTGTATCTCTTATGGTTGTGGAGGTTTGGATCTATTATATCCTAAATCAAAAAGATGTTAAATATTAACCTCGGCTCAGATTATGACATGATACACATATATGTCTACAATAATAATTAATACAGGATAGGTTTAATATGATTACACTCCACAGCTGTGGTATTTTATGAGGTTTAAGTGACATACTCATTTGACCAGCTTGACCTTTTTAAGGGACCTTTAGGTCGTATGGTAATTTTATCATCTCACCTCCAAACCAGTATATAAGACAAGACATACATTCTCAAATTTACTTATTTTACACCAGTTTGGTTTCTTCTATTTCCAGTAATTCTAGAATTGATCAACAACATTGTACGATTTGCCTTTATATACAATGTCAAATAATAAAAAAAAAAAAACATGTTGTCTTGCCAAGCCATGTAATAAAAGAAACAATGTACCTTATTAGGATGTTCTATGTGACAATATTTTAATTTCTAGAGTTGGTTCTTGTCCTAATTTATTTTTGGCTTAGATTGAGATATCGTGATTTTAGACAAAGCTACTGTATGTTTACGTCATAAAGTTTTTGATATATATCTACACCATTATATACACTGTAAAGTAATTCAATTAGCTGTATAACAGACTTATGTCTTGTCAAATCATCTTAAATTAAAAAGATGAAATCACATAATAATTGAACAAGCTTCGGCAACAGATTATTATATTTTTGCTTCATAGACTGATAGCAAAACCTATATCTTTAAATTATCTTACGGGGTTTACGTTGTATACTCATTTGACCAGATATACATTTTTGAAAGAAGGACCTTTAGGTCGTATGGTCATTTTATCATCTCACATCCAAAGCAGTATATAAGACAAGACATACATTCTCAAATTTACTTATTTTACACCAGTTTGGTTTCTTCTATTTCCAGTAATTCTAGAATTTATCGATTTGTATAAATATTACCTGCCATTTTGGATGTTCAGTCCTCGTTGCAATAAATAAATATTTGTAATGGGTTTTTCCACATTAATAACTTCTTTCGGTTTAAATTTAATCAATACATTTTGTATTTGTAAAGAAATAAACAAGGTAACAAAGTAGAACGTAAACATGATCCATAGTATTAACATAGACTGTAAAGTAATGAAATAAGGGAGATAAACAAAAGCAAACAACGAATATAAAAAAAAAACACACAAGAAAACCCCAATAAATGCACAACAAAAAACGAAAAATTAAAATTAAAAACTCATAACAAAAACAAGCAGTAATGACAATTTTAATGTGTATGGAACATCACAACACTGGGTCAAAAACATGAAGACATGTAATTGGTCAAAATGAACAACTGGAACCCCCACCAAAGTCAAAGACGAACTAAGTATTTCGCTGTGAGTTTGTAGCTACAGTTTGACTAGTGAACTACATTAAGATCACAATAGCAGGAATTAATTATTTGTCTAGTAGAGAGATTGTAATATTTTAATGAATCAGTTTGAAGATATCAAAGAAAGGAGAGAGAGGACAATGATTTACCCATCACACATAAAACTAACGATCGAACAACATGAACCTCACTATAGGAGGGGGAGAACTCGGACACAGCGGGATGACAAGGAGTTTCTGCACCACATGTGGCACCCGTTGTGTCACTATTGTCACAAATCCTATGGTAAGTGATAAATGAAGGAAGGACCGGATTAATTCTCATAAAAAATATATTGGTTTAAATATATGTTATCACTGAATATTAACTCTATCTATTGACGTAAATCATATGTGGGTTCTGCAACCAAGAGAAAGCATTTGAAAGTTTGAATATGACATAGATGAGGGTTATTGCAGATCGTAGATATACATTGCATCGTAGATCCTGTTAATACGTTTAAATATAGAAGACAAACACAATATGTTGAAACTTATTTACACTCGCAAGGACAGTATATCACTTTGTGTCTTGCTCTCTTTAATACAATAAAATTAGAATTGACCGTTGACAAGAAAAAAAACATCTAACATACGTTCCCCGCCTTAAAAAATCCCCGGATGACAAAATATCTTCTATTGATATTCGTTATATTGGTGTTACTATGGTAACACGGGTGATAATATCGATCATCGTGTGGCATATACCGATTTATTTAAAGATAATATTTTGATTTTAAAGAAAAAAAACAACCCCAAAAAACCCGTTTGGATTGGAAAAACAAGAGCATGGTTACAAAAACAAACCAAAATTGTGTATCCAATGATTCAGTACTGTATAGTTCTTTAGATAATCATAATAAAAGTCAGTTATGGGGAATGATATATCTAAAAATAAATGTGAGAAGAAAATTAGTTCTCTAAACTGATATCATATACACGCTGGAATCTATGATTGACAACATATTTGTTGACGATATATATTTTGTCTTTGTTACTATGATTTTCTGATCGGATCTTGCAACTGTTCTTTTATTTCTTTTGTCTCTATACCATTTGGGTAAATTAATGCTTTTCTTGCAACAAATACGATAATGAATATTTTACAAATAGGTCATACATGTCTATCTGCGGACTGTTGTTTTGGTGAGCTAGCACTATAAAAAAGTAAACTCAGCATGTTGGTCTAGAACAAATGGAACCACATCATTATCATCTCATTTAACAATTAACTCTTTCTCGCCATGATATAGCTGCAAAAAAATGCCATATTGGCGTTAAACAACAATCACTCACTCACTCAACTATGTCATATTTCTACGCAGGACAGACAATATAAAAGGTAAACGACATAATGGCAAGTAATTATCTGCAAAGCGTACCACAGAAAACTAACGAGAGAGCAACTGGAACCTCACTAAAACGAGAATTACATATAACGCAGGTGTTCCTAATGGGTAGCCCGTTTATAACGCAGGTGTTTCTAAATGGGTGGGGCCCGGGTGGCTCAATGAGTTAGGTCGCTGGATCTAACAACTCATACAAGCCTATCACCAATACGGCGTGGGTTCGCGCCCGGCTTTGTAAATTACAAAAAAGGGTGCACTCGACTCGCAACCGCAAGTGATAAAGTTTACCAGTTGCTTGCCCATGGTCGGTGGTTCTCTCCGGGTACTCCGGCTTCCTCCACCACTAAAACTGGTCGCCATGATATAGCTGAAATATTGTTGAAAGTGGCGTTAAAAACCAAAAATCAATCAAATCATCTAAATGGGTAGCCCGTTTATACCGCAGGTATTCCTAATGGGTAGTCCGTTTATCACATAGTTGTTCATAATGGGTAGCCGTTTTATAACACATGTGTTCCTAATGGGTAGCCAGTTAATACCGCAGGTATTCCTAATGGGTAGACCGTTTATACCGCAGGTGTTCCTAATGGGTAGTCCGTTTATCACATAGTTGTTCCTAATGGGTAGCCAGTTAATACCGCAGGTATTCCTAATGGGTAGCCCGTTTATAACACAGGTGTTCCTAATGGGTAGACCGTTTATAGCACAGGTGTTCCTAATGGGTAGTCCGTTTATCACGTAGTTGTTCCCAATGGGTAGTCCGTTTATCACGTAGTTGTTCGTAATGTGTAGGCCGTTTATAGCACATGTGTTCCTAATGTGTAACCCGTTTATAACACAGTTGTTCCTAATGGGTATCCCGTTCATAACACAGGTGTTCCTAATGTGAAGCCCATTTTCCTAATGGGTAGCCCGTTTATAACACAGGTGTTCCTAATGTGTAGCCCGTGTTCCTAATGGGTAGCCCGTTTATTACACAGGTGTTCCTAATGTGTAGCCCGTTTATAACACAGGTGTTCCTAATGGGTAGCCCGTTTATAACACATGTGTTCCTAATGGGTAGCCCGTTTATAACACATGTGTTCCTATTGGGTAGCCCGTTTATAACACAGGTGTTCCTAATGGGTACCCGTTTATCACGTAGTTGTTCCTAATGGGTAGTCCGTTTATCACGTAGTTGTTCCTAATGGCTAGTCCGTTTATCACGTAGTTGTTCCTAATGGGTAGTCCGTTTATCACGTAGTTGTTCCTAATGGGTAGTCCGTTTATCACGTAGTTGTTCTTAATGGGTAGCCCGTTTATAGCACATGTGTTCCTAATGGGTAGCCCGTTTAAAACATGTGTTCCTAATGGGAAGCCCGTTTATCACGTAGTTGTTCATAATGGGTAGCCCGTTTATCACGTAGTTGTTCCTAATGTGTAGCACGTTTATAACACATGTGTTCCTAATGGGTAGCCGTTTACCACGTATTTGTTCCTAATGGGTAGTCCGTTTATCACGTAGTTGTTCCTAATGGGTAGTCCGTTTATCACGTAGTTGTTCCTAATGGGTAGTTCGTTTATCACATAGTTGTTCCTAATGGGTAGTCCGTTTATCACGTAGTTGTTCCTAATGGGTAGTCCGTTTATCACGTAGTTGTTCCGAATGGGTAGTCCGTTTATCATGTAGTTGTTCCTAATGTGTAGCCCGTTTATAACACATCTGTTCCTAATGGGTAGCCGTTTACCACGTAGTTGTTCCTAATGGGTAGTCCGTTTATGACGTAGTTATTCCTAATGATTAGCCCGTTGTGTCCTAATTTTGTCGGATAATTGTTAATAGTATGTTTTTGTCAGATAATAAGAACCTAAAGTAAAACTTTTTTTGAACAACCGTGATGCGAATTGTTCAACACATGACTGATCAATCACGATATTTTAACCCTTCAAAGAACTATTGGTTTAGCTTTAACGCATTCCTCATTTCAATAATTGGTCTGTACTTTCAGGTGGTTCTAGTTAATACTGCCCGTCTGGATGGAACTTTTCTTTTCGTCGCTCGATTCATTCATTGAAAACGTATGATTCTACCGTTCTTGTTTATAGGCAAACAAAAGCGGAAATTGTCAATACATGAACTTGCCGTTGATTTCTGATTAGCAACCGTGGCTAAATTAGATGATTTACATATCATATGCTTAGATAGCCTACTGTTGGATAACATTAGGTCATCCCTGGTTTAGTGGGGTTCGTTTACTCTATCTTTAGTTTTATTTGTATGTTTTATAGATCGTTGTTTGTACTTTTGTACTTTTTCTGTTGGTCATTGTTTATTCTGTTCCTCTTCGGAATACAGATTCTGATAACCCCTTTGGTATTTTCAAACTCTTCTTGTACAAAGATAGTCTGTACATAGAGTGTATACTTGTTACTACACATGTCGTCTATACATAGCTACCTTATTTTGTAATGCGTAGCCAGTATAAATATGTATAAATATCCAACTTGTGTAATACGTAAGTAGTATATATATAGACAGCCTACTTTTGTAATAGGTAAGTAGTATATATATAGACAGCCTACTTTTGTAATAGGTAAGTAGTATATATATATACAGCCTACTTTTGTAATAGGTAAGTAGTATAAATATAGACAGCCTACTTTTGTAATAGATAGGTAGTATATATATAGACAGCCTACTTTTGTAATAGATAGGTAGTATATATATAGACAGCCTACTTTTGTAATACGTAAGTAGTATATATATAGACAGCCTACTTTTGTAATAGGTAAGTAATATATATATATAGACAGCCTACTTTTGCAATGCGTAGGTAGTATATGTATATATATCCTATTTTTGTAATATGTATGTAGTATATACATAGACAGCCTATTTTTGTAATGCGCGTGTGGTCTATGGTATGGATAACCTACATTTGTAATACGTAAGTAGTCTATGACATATACAACCTTCTTTTTCAATACATAAGTAGTCTATGACATATATAAACTACTTTTTTCAATACGGAGGTATTCTATGCAGAGATAGCCTACTTTTGTAATATACAGTTATCCTACGTTTGTAATACACAGTTATCCTACGTTTGTAATACACAGGTATCCTAGTTTGTACTACACAGTTATACTACGTTTGTAATACACAGGTATCTTACGTTTGTAATACACGGGTATCCTACGTTCGTAATACAGAGTTATCCTACGCTTGCAATACACAGGTATCATATGTTTGTAATGCACAGGTATCCTACGTTCGTAATACACAGTTATCCTACGTCTGTGATACACAGTTATCCTAAGTTTGGAATACACAGTTATCATACGTTTGTAATACACAAGTATCCTACGTTTGTAATACACAGTTATCCTACGTTTGTAATACACAGCTATCGTACGTTTGCAATACACAGTTATCCTACGCCTATAGTCCACAGGTATCCTACTTTTGTAATACACAGGTATCCTACGTTTGTAATAAACAGGTATCCTACGTTTGTAATACACAGGTATGCTACGTTTGTAATTCACAGTTATCCTACGTTTGCAATACACAGGTATCTTACGTTTGTAATACACAGTTATCCTACGTTTGTAATACACAGGTATCCTACGTTTGCAATACACAGATATCCTACGTTTGTAATGCACATTTATCCTACGTTTGTAATGCACAGTTATCGTACGGTTGTAATACACAGTTATCGTACGTTTGTAATACACAGTTATCCTACGTTTGTAATGCACAGTTATCGTACGTTTGTAATACACAGTTATCCTACGTTTGTAATACACAGTTATGGTACGTTTGTAATGCACAGTTATCGTACGTTTGTAATACACAGTTATCCTACGTTTGTAATGCACAGTTATCGTACGTTTGTAATACACAGTTATCGTACGTTTGTAATACACTGGTATCCTACGTTTGTAATATACATGTATCCTACGTTTGTAATACACATGTATCCTACGTTTGTAATACACATGTATCCTACGTTTGTAATACACAGTTATCCTAACGTTTGTAATACACAGTTATCCTACGTTTGTAATACACATTTATCCTACGTTTGTCTTCGATTTACGGCTTCTGATATTCCTGATATTTTCAAACTGACGAACGAACGTATCTTCCCGTAACATAACGAAACAATATTAATTGAGGTAAATATCTTTTGATGGACACCTTATTGCAACTTTTGTCTTAAATTGTTCATTGAGTGCAAGTGATTAGATATATATTTTTTTTCATTTCGGTGTTTGAAACAGTTAAACATTAATATCACTGGACAAACAATGGTTTCACAGTGACATTGCAGTCTGCATACAAATTACATATTTTCCTCAAACGGTATTTATAGATTCAAGGAGGGGTGCATTTCAAATTTATTAATTTTTTTTTAAGAATATTTCTGACTTAAATTTTCGCACAAATAACTAACTTTTCCAGACTTGGGAGAGAAAAAATAATCTTACTAAGGAAAATCAAGCAGTATAATACTTATGTAAAACTGGATATTGAATGGAACATTTCAGATTTCATATGTAAAGAAAAATAAATGATTCCATTCTCCCAAAATTCGTCTGTCCCGTGGTAAAACAATAGCCCATTTTAGGCTTATTCATGCATTTTCGGCGAAGGTCGCCCGACCATTGCCCGATCGTCGTGCAAAAATCGTGCGATTGTCGCTTACTGTTGTTTTTATTAAGTAAGAGAAATGCCTTAGAAAAATCTACTGTATACTAGTTTAACCCCGTCACTTTTTATTGAAGTACCTGAACTAAACCAGGAGGGCTCATTTATATGTCTGTTAGGGATATCGAATTGACATATTTCTACGATTTTTCTATTGAATGCTGGAACTGTTCCGACAGTGTGGTATATATTTTTTTCATTTTATTATAGGTGATGAAAATAAAAACATCTGAGTTGCAATTATTAAAAAACAAACATGGTTGTGATCCGTCTTCCGTAATTAAAATCGTCAAAATGAAATATAACCGAATTGATATCAAATGGTGACTTGTTTCAACCTCATTTAAAATATACCTTGAAATTCTTTAAAAAAATTTTTATCACGTTCACGGTCTTTTATTGCAACACTATTTCACTCAAATGTACATTTTCCCCTGTTCTAGTTAAAGGCCTTTATCAAACAGAATCATACAGTTTACATGTAATGCAGTTAGTACGCATTTAAGCCACAGAAGGAAATTTCTATTTTCCACACGTTGTGGTTTGTGGTCGTTATTGTGCATGCGAAATATTAATTGCAAACCACATTGACTGGCTATTAACTACCTGTCTAGAATATTTAATTTTTTTCTCGATCGACAGTTCAGAAGCTAGAAAACAATATGATGACTATTGTCTGTCAATCATGCAAACAATAACTTATGCACATGACAGAATGCATTTTCAAGGCACCGGATGGATAGTCCCCTTTGATTTAAGAGAATGGAACTGTGAGAAGTTAAAAGTTTAACTTGGGCGCAAAAGGGGAAATTGTATATAATCTTTGAAAATGTGATGTACATTTTAGTGATCCTCAGATTCAAATCCATTCATCTACTTTTCTACACTTTTATGCATAATATACATATGTATATTTCAAATGATAGTAATGTTATTTTAAAATATTTCCACTTTGTTTTACTCGTCGTTTTCTTTTAAGAGCCCCAGTTTTATACTGCTCATGCTCAGCAACGGACCACCTTCGTCAATTGCGTTTGCTCATCAATGATCAAGCGACTGTTGACAGAGTTTTAAATTCAACATGGGTAGACTTATAGTAAGTGTGTAATCGTAAAATTCAGTGGCCAAACATTCCAGTCTGGTAACGAGTAAGGGACCGACCTTTTAATGTGAAAGGAAGGCTATAGTTTCTACCCTACAGTCAAAAGAATGCTATTTTCATGGGTGAAAATCTTGCATCAGAATATTTTTCCTTGCATTGTGCTTGCAAAAATAGTTTTTTCTTGAAAATTCAGCATCAAAATATTTCTTAGGAAAAAATCATAGCTCTAAAGCTTGCATGAATAATCTTGAAATTTACCAGAATCATATATTATTTATATACGTGTTATATATTTGCAACATAAAACGTTATTCATATATATCTTACAGGTTATCATCGACAGCGAGGAAAACATAGTTCATGTTCAATCTGGATTTCTTGTTTAATATTTACCTGCCATGCTGAAGGGTCGATCCAGATCAATATATGTACACAGTTTATACTAAAAACATCATAGATGAATATAAATAGATATATGTAATGGGCATTTCCAAAGCAATATCGCATTCATTTTCGGTTCCAATCAATGCATATGAATCGTGTCATTATTCACAATAAATTTCAAAATAAAATATAAAGGACGAGATAAAAGCTGCATTTTGTGTAATTTGATACATCGCTAAAGATTAAATTATTTTACCTGTAAATGGTGGTAATTTTGTTGGTATCAATTCAGATGTAGATCGGTATATACCCTATGACTTTGCTAAAAAAACTGGCGTCTTCAGGTGTATAATTGAAGGTACATATTTGTTAAGCGTGCGGAAAAGTTAATGGTGTAAGCAATATACAATCCAGCCTGCATATAAATGTAACTCAAGGGAAACTGAAAATGTGGTCTTAATTAGTCTTTCATCTTTATATACAGGTTACTATTATATGCTCTACCCATTCATGGGGAAAATGAGACTGTCCTTTATAGACAGTGATTTGATATATAGAGGTACCCTTTATGACAGGATTGACTGTTGTTTTTGTTTGTTTTTCGCTATGATGTTTCCTCACATGTCTATCATGTGCTTATCAAGGGTGAGAGAGAGGGTGATTGTGGCCACACGCCAAGTGGACATATATTTTGCTATATCATGGCGGAGAACAAGTTATATTTTGGTGAGATGAAGTTGATGATGATGACGATGATGATGATGTCCGCTTTGTACTAGATCAACACGCTTAGTTTGATTTCCGTACTGACATTCCATTGAAACACCAGTCCCGGGACAACATATCGCTTGACACGGAAACATCATCCTGATCCTGATCCAACGAATCTTTACTCTTATTTTGTGCTTAGTGGAAAAACAGCCTATATCAACATTAAAAGTCTTTGGTTTGATTCCATCGACTGTCTACATAACTGGAGGTTAGCACGTTAACCCAGGCACCACTGATGCTGTTCTTGAGTGTGATGCTGAGTACTTGATTCACATTTCGTCTTTTTTTTCATTTTGTCAGTTCTTATATTAACCGCCTCTAACTAACTCCTTGGTAGCAATTGGCCACTTGATTGTCGTTCGTTTATTAACGGCTTCTAACTAATTCTCTCGTAACAATTGACTATTTTATTGTCTGTTCGTCTATTGACGGCTTCTAGCTAACTCTCTGGTAACAATGGACCATTTGATTATCTGTCCGTCTAAATACGTGTTCGAATTAACCCTTTGGTAACAATTGACTATTTGATTGTCTGTTCGTCTATTAACGGTCTCTCACTAACTCTTTTGTAACCATTGACCATTTTATTGTCTGTTCGTATATTAACGAGTTTTAATTAAATCTTTGATAACTATTGACCATTTTGATGTCTGTCCGTCTATTTACGGCTTCGAATTAACCCTTTGGTACCTTTCGACTATTTGATTGTCTGTCCGTCTATTAACGGCTTCTAGCTCATTCTTTAGTAACAATTGACGAAATGATTGTCTGTTTGTCTATTAACGGCTTCTAACTAACTCTTTGGTAACAATTTGCCACTTGATTGTCTGTTTTTTTATGAACGGTCTCTAACTAACTCTTTGGTAACAAGTCACCATTTTATTGTCCGTTCGTCTATTAACGGCTACTAACTAACTATTTGGTAACGGGGCCCGAATGGCTCAATGAGTTAGGTCGTTGGATCTAGCAACTCATACAAGCCTATCACCAATACGGCATGAGTTCGCGCCCGGATTTGTAAATTGCAAAAAGGGTTCACTCGACTCGCAGCCGCAAGTTTTTTAGTTTACAAGTTGCTTGTCCATGGTCGGTGGCTCCCTCCGGGTACTCCGGCTTCCCCCACTACTAAAACTGGTCGCCATGATTTAGCTGAAATATTGTTGAAAGTGGCGTTACACACCAAAAATTAAATCAATCTATTTTGTAACAATTGGCCATTTGATTGTCTGTTCGTCTATTAATGGCTTCTACCTAACTATTTGGTAACAATTGGCCATTTGATTGACTGTTCGTCTATTAACGGCTTTTAACTAACTCTTTGGTAACAATTGACTATTTTGATGTCTGTTCGTCTATCAACGGCTTCTAGCTAACTCTTTAGTAATAATTGACCAAATGATTGTCTGTTTGTCTATTAACGGCTTCTAACTAACTCTTTTGTAACAATTGATCACTTGATTGTCTGTTTGTCTATTAACGGCTTCTAACTAATTCTTTCGTAACAATTGACCATTTGATTGTCTGTTCGTCTATTAACGGCCTCTAACTAACTCTTTTGTAACAATTGACCATTTGATTGTCTGTTCGTCTATTAATGGCCTCTAACTAACTCTGTGGTAACAATTGGCCATTTGATTGTCTATTCGTCTATTAAGGGCTTCTAATTATCCTCCTGGTATCCTTTGATCATTGTATTGATTGTCATTCTATGAACGGCTCCTATTTAACACCTTGGTTAGGGTTATGGTGTTTAAATCCATTTTCAACAATATTTCAGCTATATCATGTTAGTCATATTCATTGGTGGAAGAAAACAGAGTTCACGGAAAAAATGCCTACCTGCCGTAAGTCACTGACGGACTTTATCACATAATGTTGTATCGATTACATCTCGTCAAAGGCAGGATTCGAACTCACGACGTTAGTGGTGATAGGCACTGATTGTGTAGATAGTTATAAATCCAACTACCATACCATCACGACCATAACGACCCCTGAGTAGTCTATTCCGCCATTGTAGTGGCTGTCCTTCTATCAACGGAATCTAGTTTTACACTTTGGTATCTTTTGGCCAATGTGTTAGTTGTCCTTCTAATAACGGTCATTTAGTTACCGTTATGGTGTTAAGCTTCATTTTCAACAATATTGTAGCTATATCGTAGCATTCACATTTATTGGTGGAGAAAACCGGAGTACATGGAGAAAAACATTAACCTTCCGCAAGCTACTCTCAATCTGTATCTGACAATGATGTATCAAGTATATATATATCATGCTCTTTTTGCGTTAAATGGTTTGATGTTAGGTTGTCCGCTTTGTTGATATTGATGGAATTGTTGGCCCTCACTGTTTGAACTGTCTTTTTTATAATGTGACTTTCCTTCCTTTCATAATTTGTTGATATTATTTTAATTGAAATCAACATCAAGTACACATAAACTCATCTGCTCATGTAGATGTATTTTATATCTATGTGGAAGGACGTTGTATGTTGTAAATATTAACAGTAATCAACAATAAGAATAGTCCAACAATTTTACATCATTATTATTTGCATTTAGGTCTGGATTTTGTGTCTTTTGACTACCAGACAGTTTCTCTCTCCCCCAAAGAAATAAAGATATGTGCATGTAACACCGTTACTCGAGTTCAGCGTAGACTGTATTGAATTTCGTGTTTCTCTAGAGTTTTCTGTGGAGTGTTTTTGTTGGTAATGTTTTATGTTTTATGTTTTTTCTGTTGGTCATTGCATTGTCAGTAATTCTATTAATCCATGAAGAAACATAAAATACCACACATTAACGAAATCAAATATCACAATGATAGATAGATAACAAAAATAATAAACCCCTAACACAAATACATGACTATTTACTTTTCTGTGTAGATACAGACACTTCTATAAAAAGTGGCAGGTTATACTAGCTTTATGTATCCTGGTATTGTAATTACTTCGTGTGTATCTTCAAACTTTTCTTTTCTGTTAAAGCTGATTTTATATGATATACAGAACAATCAAGGACATGTCTTGTTAGGCTTCATATTTATCATTGGTTCCGGATACTAATGTTTACCTATGAGTTAGGTAGTTGGATTACCCAACAACTTATGCAAGCCTATCACCAATACGACGTGGGTTCGCGCTCTGTTTTGTAAATTACAAAAAGGGTGTGCTCAACTCGCTGCCCAAGTGATAACGTTTACCAGTTGCTTGGCCGTGGTCGATGCTTCTCGCCGGGTACTGCGGATTCTTCCACAATTAAAACTGGTCGCCATGATGTAGCTGAAATATTGATGAAAGTGGCGTTAAAACACCAAAAATAAAAAAAGAATAAAAAAGCAATATTTCCTATGTTAACATAGTTTAATGTCTTTTCTGCGTATACTGATTCAGGAAGTATTGGGTCTAGTGTTATGTTAGAATCAAACATTACGCTAACCTTGATTAACACAATACTATTTTATTGAGCATGTATTAACACCACTTTCTGAAGAATTTGATTCTTGTTTTATAATAAATGAAACGAATGTCAAGTATCTTCACTTTCATTATATACAATATATCTAAGCAACAGTTTGTTATCTCTATATATAAGACATTATAGTTGTATAAAGTTTATAATTCATTCCTTATGGATATTACCTATACTCAAAGGTAGTGTATATATTACACATTCCTTAGTCACGCACCTCATTCATAAAAGACAATCACTCTAAATCATTATTTTGTAATCTACGAGACAATATAGTCACGCACGAGCAATTCCTCATTCACAACAGACAATCACTCTAAATCATTATGTTGTAATCTACGAGACAGTATAGTCACGCACGTGCAATTCCTCATTCACAACAGACAATCACAGTAAATCATTATGTTGTAATCAACGAGACAGAATAGTCACGCACGATTCATTCCTCTATCACAACAGACAATCAATGTAAATCATTATGTTGTAATTTACGAGACAGAATAGTCATGCACGATTCCTTCCTCTATCATAAAAGAAAATCACAGTAAATATTATATTTCAATTTAAGAGACAAAAAGTCACTCGCGGTCCGTTCATCGTTGCGAAAAGACAATTGCAATTCATCATTATTTTACAAAGTTCGAAACGGCTAAGTCACGCATGGTATAAACGTTCCTAAGAATACGCAAATCAGTATAACTAATTTGCTTGTAATCCACATATTCAGTATCACGCACATTTTTGCCTTCGTTATTTTACGGAATAACTCACAATATATACGTATGTCATAATAATAGAATGGCTCCGTCCATTTTGGGCTATCAACAATCTCTTTTTGTTGCAGTTGCAGTATTTGGAGCAGTATTATGTCAAACGTTGTTCTTGTCTCGCCAGTATTTATATACAAAGTAAGTCATGTTTAAAGACGAGGTAGAAGTTAGTAGCCTGATGAGAATCATGTTGAGCATATTGTTCAATAGTTCTTTTATTATACTGACAATGACACAATTGACAAGGAGAATAAGAATAAGATGTACATGTAATCGAGCACTCCAAAAAGTGGGGAATTTTTATTGAAAGAATGATATAATAGTGGATTGGTACATTTACAAAGGAACATGTGGGATGTTCCTTTGTAAATGTACCAATCGACTATTATATCATTCTTTCGTCATAGATGTGTTAGTGTGTCAGTGTCAGAATAATCATTGTAATTACTCAATTTCACTTTTCACGTTGGTCAACTGTGGTCAATACTGACCAATATGGCCGCGTCAATCAATGTAAACAAGGACGATAACAACTCACTTACAAATTTACTTTTGTCCAGTTCCCAACCAAAGACATCTATTGTGAATAGCTCTGAAATCAATACTGATACACCTTCAAGACCTATACGTTCCAAAAAAGGCCTAATCCAGAAAGTACAGATGAATTACCGGGAACTGCTAGGCAAGTTACTCGGCAGATCAGGCGACGTAACTCACAGGGAGACCTAAGCTCAACAACATCTAAGAAATCCTCAGGTCTTAGGAAAACAATTGCAGATAAAGTAGTCGAAGCTTTGACAAGTCCTGAGGTTCTCGACCAAATTATCCCTGTAATCTCTGATAAATTGTGCGAGTCAATTGGCAATTCACTCAGTAAAACTGTTGAGACACAGGTCAAATCTGCCGTCGATGAATATATTAAGCCTTTAAAGGAAACTATACAAAAACAACAAGAAACAAAAATGGAACAAAAATCAGTTATAAAAAAGCAAGCTGAACTTGTAATAGCCACAAACAAAAGGGTCACCTCAAACGAACAAACACTAAATGAATACAACACAGAGATTGGCGACCTATATCAGCGAATTAATCTTCTGGAAATTCGACTTGAAAATCAGGAACAGTATTCACGTAGAACCCGCCTGCGATTTCATAATATCCAGGTCCCTATAGACAGATCTGGTCGTATAATCCACCCTGTCAACACCGACGATCTTATTCTAAATGTATGTAATCAGAAGCTCAAACTTGGTATTCAGAAAGAAGATATCGGTAGATCCCATGTCATCGGTAAAGTCCGCAACGGTAAATCACAGGTTATTGTGCGTTTCCTATCATACAGAATCCGCGAGAAAGTATATAGTGCTAAAAAGCGTCTAAAGGGAGATCCGGATAAAATATTCATAGCAGAAAATCTCAACACTTTCAGAACCAACCTTGTCAAAGAACTATCTGACTTCAAATTCAATCATGACATCAACGTGTACTGGACAAATGATGACCGTATATATCCTAAAAAATCCGAATCCTCCACCAAACATCTAATTCGTAACCACGATGACATCCTCGATCTACTAAGAAACATATATTTTGTTGAACCCATCAGTGATACGGGACGTGTACGTGTCCAGAAAAATCTCAGTGCAAACATTCAAGAGTAATATTTCAACATGACATACCAGTAATTAAACTATAATGTAAATTCTCAATTGGTTTTGTTTAGTTTGTTGTTTTAGCTTTTGTTTTATATTTATTTCCCCCCTTTTCAAATATTTGTTTGGTATAGCCCATGTTCTAAATTAATAAATTTCCCAACCCAAGGAAATCAAATAGTATAAAAAAATATACAATACATTAGCATTGTCGTATTTGTATGTATTGAGCGGAGGAAAGAAAGAAAAAGGAAAAAAATAATGAGGACGGAATATAAAATAACTGATTGAAGGAGAAAGGAAAAAACGAAAAGCAATTTTTTTTTTTGCCCAGAATATCAATATTCTATAATTAAGATTTCTCTTACTCCATTTTAAGAAGCTGACTCAGACACCATTTCAATTGGATATCTGGTCAATGAGTTCATACACCAGGGAGATCTCGACAATACACTAAATGTCATGTATATTTACTTATTTAGTCTATTTTTAGACGTCAATATTTGTTTATCGATCAGTGGGTGGGTTCGTTTTAATTCCTCGGTGGTCTCGACTCTACGTCATATCTCGACAATGCATTTACGTCATGTATATTTACTTAATTAGTATATTTTTAGTCGTCAATATTTGTTTATAGATCAATGGGTTGGTTCGTTGTAATTCCTCGGTGGTCTCGACTGTACGTCATAGATGGTGGTCTATTGCTAGTCACATTTGATCAATTGGAAAGTTCATTCTACTTCCACGGTGATCTCGACTATACATCATACATGTGTGCATATAAATTACATAAGTCATATTTATTCGCTGATCATTTGGTTGGTTCACTTTATAAATATTATCATTTTACACTTAGTCTTAAGGGGCCTGTTAATGATCATTCAAATATATGTTTACCCCTTTTCTTTCTATTGAAAGATTTTGTCAAAGTCCATCCTAGTAACTAGCATACTAAGCATTTATTATGTCACAAGTAATCACCTTATTGATAAGATAAAAAATGCTTATCTTCATAAATTCAATTTTGATTATTTAAGTACCTATTATTCTTAAAGTCAATATAATTGTGAAACCTCTGCACAACACGTAACTGATGTCTTTATTTTCTTAAATGCGTTATCTGCTATGTTAAGGTGTAAACTTATGTGTTTTGTTTTATATAATGTGTATGTTTATGTAAACTTATGTGAACTCTTGTACAATATATTTTTACATGTAAGAATTTAACCCGGTCTTCTTTCTCATATATCTGTGATTGAACTTGTGATATTTTTCTTTGTAAAGAAATTCAATATATTTTTTGAATCAAAGTCAAACATGTGTAATCTGATAAACTCCCATTTTCCCCATTGTGTATTCCATAACAAATGTTATCTTTTTTTTACTCAACACTCTGTAGATTTGCTTGTACATTTTTATTGTTTCAGTTGTTTTCATTTTCCCCCTTTTTTACCCTTTCTTATGTTTGTGGACACGATGGCTTGCATATTATACATGTACATGAAATGAGACAATTAGGCTGCCCTGGGTGCCAATTGGTGGTCCTGTTGCCAAATTGGTAACAGCATAGAGGCATACAGGGCGGTTATTGGATTATTTCATGCTCATACGAGGAAATCAAATAGACCAATAAACCTTTCCGCTTATTCATATAAAGATATGTTTTTTACTAACCTGCGTTGCTCGTTCCTTTTTACTGCACTTCTTTGTCTCCAAAGCTTAAATCCAAATGTAAATGCAGTATTTTTTCTTTTCATATTGGCATTCATACTTATGATAGGAAATGTCGAGACTAATTCAGGTTCCCAAGGACCAAACTCCTCCAATTCACAAAATGTCAATTTAGACAAAACAATTTCTCTTTGTAATCTGAATATACGTAGTTTAAGAAATAAAATTGACTTTCTCAATGATTTCGCTGAAGATTTTGATATCCTATTATTAACAAAGACATACCTTGACGAACGAATTGACGAATGTGACATTTTTCTTGAATCCTTTTCAAATATAATCCAGCGTAAAGATAGAACAAATGCGGGTGGTGGCCTACTAATATATGCTAAAGATACGATACGAATGGTAAGAAAACAAGAATTAGACAATTCAATTGATGAAACACTTTGGGTCGAAATTAATGCTAAAGGTCAATCTTTTCTCATATGCAACACTTATCGGGCGCAATGGACTGACCCAGATTACTGGAACAGATTAATGTATGCAATCGATTTGGCCACTCAGTTCAACGAAAATATCGTGCTAGTCGGGGACTTGAATTCAAACTTATTTTGTGTAAACAATAACAATCTTGTAGATATTATGAATACATTCGTTTTTAAAAATGTTATTGATAAACCAACGAGAGATACTGAAAATTCTAGCACTTTGTTAGATCCGATTAATTTCAGTGATAATCTTAATTCTATTTATTCTGATGTTATAAATATACCACGAAATATTAGCGATCATGATGCAGCCGTTGCATATATTGATTGTCCCAAGGGAATTTCATCTACATTTAAAAGAGAAATTTGGCAATATGACAAAATAGACAGAGAAAAGTACAACAGAAATATAAATGAAATTGATTGCAATGATAAGATAGGAAATGTTGATGATGTCGATGATATGTGTAATGAATTTACTAAAACGTTTTTAGAAATAGCGAGGGATTGCATACCTACTAAGGAAATAATAATATGAGAAAATGACAAGCCCTGGTTCAACAATACATTAAGAAGGGGAATTAGAATTCGCGATCGAATACGAAAAAAGGTTTAGAAACACAATAGAGTAAGTGATATAACGAAATTTAAAAAACAAAGAAATAAAGTAAACAATATGAAAAAAATAGCTAGGGAAAATTTTGAATATAACATAGACAATTTTTTACTCGATAATTCAAATTCTAAAACTTATTGGAAAATAATGAAAATGTTAATAAAAATCAAGCAAGGGGAACAATTATATTCCACCAATCCAAAACACACTTAATGATAAACATGTTGACGATATTCTATATGACGACTCAGACAAATGTGAATTATTGAATAAATATTTCACTTTAATATCTAAATTAAACGAAGAAAATAAAGATCTTCCGGGATTTGAGAATAGAACAGATAATATTATTAATGATATTCAAATACGAGAGAATGAAATAGAAGACATACTGCATACTCTTGATCCCAAAAAAGCGTCCGGCCCTGACCGTATCAGTCATAAGATGTTAAAAATATCACCAGCAAAAATTGCAAAACCACTTAAAATTATATTTAATAAATCTTTGGCCCAAGTAAATATCTATCCACATGGAAAATAGCTCATGTAATCGCAATATTCAAAAATAGAGATTCCTCTTTACCATCTAATTATCGACCCATATCCCTTATAAGCTGTGTAGGAAAAGTTATGGAGAGGGTAGTTTATAAACATGTCTACAACCGTCTTCATAGTAGCAAACTTATTTACGAATACCAATCGGGCTTTTTACCCAAGCACTCAACTGTTCATCAATTAATTGAATTATATAACACTATTTTAAATTCACTAGAAAATAAAGAATTTAGTTGTTTTGTATTTTGTGACTTTTCAAAAGCTTTTGACAAGGTATGGCATAATGGACTTATACATAAAATGATATCATATGGAATAGCATGAAATTTACTATCATGGTTTACAAATTATCTTCATGAAAGAAAACAAAAGTGGTCATCAGAGATTCGTCGTCCTCATTGTCTAATGTTTTTGCTGGGGTACCCCAAGGGTCTGTGCTTGGTTCCCTATTATTCCTCATTTATATAAACGATATTGGTGAACAAATTCTTTCTTTAACTGGGCCATTTGCTGATGATACACCCTTGGTGTATTCAAGCTCCAGTCTTGATACTTTAGAATTAGTTATAAATCATCACCTAATTAAACTTAGTACTTGGTCTGGACAATGGCTCATGTCATTTAATCCAGACAAAACCAAAATTATGATCTGTTCAAATGTGGAAATACCCAATAATTTAAATTTCTCATTCGATGGTAAATTAATATCTAATACCTCCAGTCATAAGCATTTAGGTGTAACATTATCTCATGACGCGAAGTGGAGCGAGCACGTAGAAAATATTGCTAAAACTATAAGTAAACATTTAGGAGTATTAAGAAAATTAAAATTTAAAATGAATAGACAAAACTTAGAAAAAATGTATTTGGTTTATATTTGTCCCATCTTTGAATACGCGTGTGAAGTTTGGGACAATTGTGGTACGTGCCATTCAAACAAATTAGAAAAATTACAGTTAGAAGCTGCCAGAATTGTAACTGGATTGCCCATATTTACAAAGACTGATTCTTTATATTTCGAAATTGACTGGGAACTATTGTATAGCAGGCGTCACAGAAGAAAACTTTAATTGTTTTATAAGATATACAACGGTCTTGCACCGCAATATCTGCATGATTTTATTCCCCCCACTATTCAAAGTACAACAATATACCCATTACGTAATGGCAGCGATGTAATAGTCCCCATTTGTAGACTTTCTTCGACGAATTCGTCATTCATTCCTTCTTCTGTTAGAGAATGGAATAAACTTGAGAACTCTGTCCGTAATCTTGACACCCCGTTAAAATTCAAACGTGCGTTACTAAACAATGCAAATGAAATAAATATTGTTCCTAAACTTTTCATGTATGGTCCACGGAAGTTAAATGTGATATTAACGCAACTTCGATGTTCAGCTTCTTTCTTGAACAACGATTTATTTAAATCAAATATAGTATCTAGTCCAAATTGTGCTTGTGGTGTTCTTCGAGAAAATGCGTTTAATTTCTTCTTTGAATGTTGTAAGTATACACCGATATTAGGAGGGATCTGTTAACTTGTGTAAATCGATTTAGAATGAAAATCGATCTTGCTCTACTTACTACAGGTAACAAAAATCTAAATTACGAAGATGACTGTTTAATTTTTAAAGAAGTTTACAAGTTTATTAGAAGATCTAAAAGATTCCTCATTGTTTAAAGTTATTAATATA
>MJUT01013029.1:2992-17737 GCA_002080005.1 Gigantidas platifrons | reverse complement strand
GTGTGTGTGTGTGTGTGTGTGTGTGTGTTTGTGTGTGTGTGTGTGTGTGTGTGTGTGTTTTATACTCAGATCAGTTGTTCTGTGCGATTCCCTTGCTCGACCAGTTACCTTTTTCCCAATCGTAATGGTAATAACTGATATAGAAAAGGCATCAAACCGTATAATTTTTAAATCAAATTGGGAGTGCAGTGTTTTGATGATCAATGTGTGTCCTTTGTCATCTTTTTGTTTGCACTGTATTTCGGCCAATTTACGGTTTCTTGTATCTTCAAACCTGCCTTGCCTAATGGTTTTTCTTTCTGCATAGTGTTTTGTAAATACTTTTTTAGGTCATTCTAATGTCAGTTCGTCTTCTTCTTACGACTTCTGATTATCCCTTTGGTGTATCTCCAAGCTAGTTACATGGCACTGTAGTCTTAATTATCCAATATATAAGTACTTTTTGAAAGACAATGAACCATTTTCACTCTACGGAAGCTCTGAAGCTCGGATTTATCGTGTACTGTAATATACGTGAATATAACTTCCACATTGTTTTGGTAAAGTAGTCTTTTTTATTGGAATATAAACTTAATTTCACGTTCTGCTATCTAGAAAATGTCTTTTCACAAAATAATTCTAGGTTTGGTGATTTCGTTGATCGCATCTATTCCATTGAGCTTGAAGCAAAGGATACCACAGATACAGATAGGTCTGCTTCATACCTTGGCCTACACCTCGAAATTGACAGTGAGGAGGTGGTTAAGAACGAAGATTTACGACAAAAGGAATGATTTAAATTTTCCCATTGTTAACTTTTCATTTATATGTAACAATATTCCAACACCTGCATTTGGATTGTATATCTCTCAGTTGCTGTGATTTACCAGAGCCTGTGGATCCTATTAGGATTTCCTTGATAGATGGTTGCTGCTAACAAGGAAGTTACTGAACCACTTGTTCCTCTTTGGTAAGGTGGAAGGATTTCTTTTTAATTTTGTGTGTATGCCATTTCCTTTTGTACTTTTTTATTTATTTTGGCCATTACTTTGTCTGTTCTTCTTCAATGTACGGGTTCTGATTACCCCATTGGTATTGTCAAACTCTACTAAGTCCTGTTTAATTGGTAAACAAAGAGCCATTTGTATTCTACATGAATTCTGCAGCTCGGGTTTAAAAAAAAATGTACAAATCATTTACATTGTAATGTGCTCTTGCTTGGAGCAAAACTGGAATATAACTGAAATATTGTTTTTGTAAAGTAAGATGTTTTAATACCATACAATTATTTAGTTCATATTTGTTGTAAATACTGTTAGGTTAAGCTTGCTCTAAGGGCATTGCTTAAGCATAACTTACATATTCCTTTGCTTAAGTAAAATGTATTGACACCTTGCCATTCGGTAGTGTCTTATGTGGTAAATATTGTTTGATAAGAAATAAGTCTATAAACTCCATACTGTAGTTCGGTCGTATCATATAACCTAAGTACTAGGAGGTATGTAATCCCTCCTATAATTCTGTCGTATCATATAACCTAAGTACTAAGAGTTATTTAATCCCTACTGTATTTCTGTCGTATCATATAACCTAAGTACTAAGAGGTATGTAATCCCTACTGTATTTCTGTCGTATCATATAACCTAAGTACTAAGAGTTATTTAATCCCTACTGTATTTCTGTCGTATCATATAACCTAAGTACTAAGAGGTATGTAATCCCTACTGTATTTCTGTCATATCATATAACCTAAGTACTAAGAGGTATGCAATCCCTACTGTAATTCTGTCGTATCATATAACCTAAGTAATAAGAGGTATTTAATCCCTACTGTAATTCTGTCGTATCATATAACCTAAGTACTAAGAGTTATTTAATCCATACTGTAGTTCTGTCGTATCATATAACCTAAGTAATAAGAGGTATGTAATCTCTACTGTAATTCTGTCGTATCATGTAATATAAGTGATATCTACGTTTTCATGCTGTCCATATTTAGGTTGACTTTCACTATATTTGATATCTACGTTTTCATACTGTCCATGTTTAGGTTGACTTCCACTATATTTAATATCTACGTTTTCATACTGTCCATGTTTAGATTGACTTTCACTATTGTTGATATCTACGTTTTCATGCTATCCATGTCTAGGTTGACTTTCACTATATTTGATATCTACGTTTTCATACTGTCAATGTTTAGGTTGATTTCCACTATATTTGATATCTACGTTTTCATGCTGTCCATGTTTAGATTGACTTTCACTATATTTAATATCTACGTTTTCATACTGTCCATGTTTAGATTGACTTCCACTATATTTGATATCTACGTTTTCATACTGTCCATGTTTAGATTGACTTTCCCTATATTTGATATCTACGTGTTCATGCTGTCCATGTTTAGGTTGACTACCACTATAAGTGATATCTACGTTTTCATACTATCCATGTTTAGATTGACTTTCACTATATTTGATATCTACGTTTTCATACTATCCATGTTTAGATTGACTTCCACTATATTTGATATCTACGTTTTCATGCTGTCCATGTTTAGATTGACTTCCACTATATTTGATATCTACGTGTTCATGCTGTCCATGTTTAGGTTGACTTTCACTATATTTGATATCTACGTTTTCATACTATCCATGTCTAGATTGACTTTCACTATATTTGATATCTACGTTTACATGCGGTCCATGTTTAGGTTGACTTCCACTATATTTGATATCTGCGTTTTCATGCTGTCCAAGTTTATGTTGACTTCCACTATATTTGATATCTACGTTTTCATACTATCCATGTCTAGATTGACTTTCACTATATTTGATATCTACGTTTTCATACTGGCCATGTTTAGGTTGACTTTCACTATATTTGATATCTACGTTTTCATGCTGTCCATGTTTAGATTGACTTTCACTATATTTGATATCTACGTTTTCATGCTGTCCATGTTTAGATTGACTTCCACTATATTTGATATCTACGTTTTCATACTATCCATGTTTAGATTGACTTTCACTATATTTGATATCTACGTTTTCATGCTGTTCATGTTTAGATTGACTTTCACTATATTTGATATCTACGTTTCATACTGGCCATGTTTAGGTTGACTTTCCCTATATTTGATATCTACGTTTTCATACTATCCATGTTTAGATTGACTTCCACTATATTTGATATCTACGTTTTCATGCTGTCCATGTCTAGATTGACTTTCATTTTTGTTGTGATAGTGTGTAGTCATTTTGTTTTTACATATGTATTGTCATTGGCGACCCAGTTACCAAGAAGGGAGGGTCGGGTCTTAATAACCGACTTAACCCCGCCATATTTATGTGCCTGATCCATTTATGTGAATTCCCAATATCATATATTTGTGTATAATGTGTATGTAGTTAAGATGAGAGGTGATTGTTTGTTGTATTGATATTGGTAAGAGCTATTTACGCCGTACTGTAGTTCTTACTTATCGTGTGAACTACATATTGCTTTAGTAAGGTAAAAACTATGTAAGCCGTACTGTAGTTCTTACTTATCGTGTAACCTGAATATTGCTTTAGTAAAGTAAAACTATGTAAGCCGTACTGTAGTTCTTACTTATCGTGTATCCTGAATATTGCTTTAGGAAAGTAAGAACTATTTACATTGTAGTTTTGCTTGTAAAGCTCCATAAATAGATTTGCTTGATTAAATGCATTGATGGTTTCTATAGTTGTATCAAAACTATAAAATAATAAATACCACAATGTCGACCAGTTTCAAAATCCAATCGAGAATTCATAAACATTGTGCTATTTACATATATATTTATATTTAGACCTCAGTGGTCAAGTTTCTATTTTTAGCCACTTTCAGTTTCACTTTCATTTTGATTGTACTTTCACTTCCTTTTTTGACCATTTCCTGTTTCCTGTTTTATTGTGTACCACAATGTCATTGCACCAATGCGAAGTTTAAATCAAGCTGTAACCTTTTCATCAGTTTATGACAGACCAATATGTAAGTTAAATTATAATTTTCGAGGTCTATATTTTATATGCGTATATGTATTTTTTGCGGAAAAATATTAATCTTGATGTTTTTGATAGCCGAATTTTTTCTTGCATTTTTCTTATCATTTTAATTGTAGGGAACCCCGTTTGATAAATATTTATAATGTTTCTGACATCTTTATTACTGACAATTGTTTTGAATTAACCGTTTTCACTTTTTTATGAAAGAAAGTCAAATAATTGCTATTTTTAATATACACAACATTCGTCTATAAATTTTGCCAAACTTTGTATTTTATATTGTTATATTTTTGTATTTTCGACTCGACAAATAATTTGTTCAAAGTAGTTATGGTATTTACTTTTTTTTTCTTTGTAGCTTTTTACCACGTGCACACATCAACACCTCATGTCAACCTTCAATAAATTATGTTATATTGGACATATGGCGTTATTTTGAGCCCCGGTAAACTATCTGCTAACTACCTAGCGGAAAAGTAAAAAGATATTGATGTCAGACACCCGTGAAAAGCGTACAAGACAGCTAACAATTAAAGGACAGACAATGTTTGATGAACAACAGGAACAATTAAAAGAAAGGTGCGAAAATATTTGGATAAAAATTGAAGATCTTATGATCACAGTTCCGTCTTGTCACAAATTAGAAAATATTCGACAGTTAAACAAAGATATTGAAGCCTATTACAAAAGCTTTTGTCGCCGTTCTGAAGAATACAAAGGATATTTATCTAGAGCCAACACTGTAGAATCTCAGAAGTTTCTTACAGACCATACTGATAATTTTACAAAATGTATTGAAATTTTTAGGAAAGTGAGTTCTGAAATTAAGAAGAAAAAACTTGAATTCGTTGAACAGTTGTCTGAAGTAAGTGAATCTTCAATAGCATCAGCAGCTAGTATAAAGAGAGCTAAGGCAGAAGCTGAAAAGGTGCGTCTTGAATTTATAAAAAAGGAAAGCGAACTTATGAAACAAAAGGCAGCATTAGAAGCAGACATTTGTGTTATTAAGCAAGAAAGTAAAGTTGCAGCAGCAGAAGTAGAGGCGCGTGTCCTTGAACAGGGCGAACAAGAACATGAGTTGCCTTCAGTGTATGAAGATAAACATGAGGAAATCAATAAGTATGTTCAAAATCTTCATGTAAGTGAACAACAAACTACATTTATTTCAACTTTGTCAAATCAACGACCAAACGTTTGTGTGTCAGCTCCATCTGCTCCTCAAATTACAAACTTTCTTACAAGTCAACCAAGTGTTCATCAGATCCCAAATGTGACTAATCCTGTATTTGCGGCAGTTCAAAGTCAGCCTAATTTTCAACCATCTGTACCGCAACATTCTATGCAAAATGACTCTATTTCATCAAATGCTCTTCTACACAATGCAATGTCTGATATCACACGATTCATGTATAGAAAAGACTTTCTTCTTTCGAGATTTGTGAACTTTGACGACAAACCCGAGTCTTATGAATCATGGAGAGCTTCATTTCAAAGTGTTACAAGGGAACTAGGTGTTTCTCCATTTGAGGAGATGGATCTTTTAGTCAAATGGCTAGGACCGGAATCGTCTAAATTTGCTAAAAGCATCCGTGCTGCTAATGCTCATGATCCGCCTAGAGGCTTACATAGGATTTATGATCGTTTGCAAGAGCGTTACGGAAGACCCGAAATGGTGGAAAGTGCAATGAAGCGTAAGTTGAATTCGTTTCCTACACTCACAAACAAAGCCAATGTGAAATTGTATGATCTCTTGGACATACTTACTGAAATTGAGTCTGTTATGTTGAATCCACAGTATGCTACTCTGTTTAGTTACTACAATTCTTCGTCTGGTGTTATACCGATTTTATCCAAGTTGCCTCACTTCTTACAAGAGAAATGGACAACATTAGCTTCATCTTACAAGAAAACTCATCAAGTGTCGTTTCCACCATTCAGCATTTTCGTCCGTTTCATTCGAGATATTTGTTAAATTCGCAATGATCCTGCATTCTCTCACAGTAATTACAACCACCCAGCTGCTAATAAAACTCGTCCTTCAGTGATTTCTCGGAGATTAGACTTTACATCTAACAATTCAAATCGTTGTCCTATACACAAAGCTGGACATACTCTAAATGACTGTCGAGGATTTAGAAAACGTTCTCTACAAGATCGTCAGAAGTTTCTTCGTGAAAACAGAATCTGTTTTAAATGTTGTGAGTCAAATGAACATATTGCAAAAACTTGCACAGCAAATGTAAAATGTCAAATATGTGGCAATATCCGTCACGCTACAGCTATGCATATTGACCGATCTGCTCAGAATCTGCAACCAACTTCAATACAAAGAACTACAACAGATGACGGCGGGGAGCCTCATACAGACAATATAACTTCTAGATGTACAACTTTATGTGGTGATTTACGTATTGGTCGTTCTTGTGGGAAAACAGTTCTTGTTGATGTGTACTCAATAGCAGCTCCCAACAAAACTATGAGAGTTTATGCTGCTATAGACGATCAAAGCAATCGTACTTTAGCCACTCCAGAACTATTAGATCGACTTGGAATTCAAGGAAAACATGCACCATTCAACATGTCTTCATGCTCTGCCAATTCTACTTTGACTGGCAGACTTGCCAACAATATATGTGTTCAATCAATTGATGGCAAATCTACATTTGAATTACAAGATGTAATTGAATGTGACTCTATTCCGAGTGACTTACCTGAGGTTGCAACTCCTGACGTTGCCTCTGTGCACTCACATCTTCGTCGTATCGCTCCATACTTACCTGCTCTTGAACCTAGCATCAAGGTTGAACTTTTGATCGGTCGTGATATACCTGAGATTCATCATGTACATGAACAAATTCTTGGAGATAAAGGAAAACCTTTCGCTCAAAAACTGCCACTAGGATGGGTAATTATCGGAGAAGTATGTCTGGGCAAAGTACATGCTCCCACCGAAATCTGTGTTCGTAAAACTCATGTTCTCAACGATGGACGAAGTACTACATTTCCGTTATGTGAGTATAACATTAAGATAAGCGATCTCAAAGATGACATTTTTGTGAGAACTTCAAATGATAACAAAGTAGCACCATCTGTTGAGGACAAACAATTTCTTTCTTTGATGAAAAGTAACTTTCAACAGGATGATACAGGTCATTGGTCAGCGCCGTTGCCGTTCAAGCAGCCTAAACCTCCTATGCCTAACAATCGTCTAGAAGCCTGGAAAAGAGCTCAGATTCTTGACAGTAGTTTGCGTAAGAATCAGAACAAACTTGATCATTTCATAACATTCATGGATAAAGTTTTGAAAAGTGGTGCAGCAGAAATAGCACCTAAAGACATACCTGGAGAATGTTGGTATCTCCCTCTTTTTGGGGTGTACCACCCCAGAAAACCAGATCAAATAAGAGGAGTTTTCGACTCGTCTGCCATTTTTGAAAGTGTTTCTTTGAATAGTCTTTTGATGTCCGGACCGGATCTCACTAACAACTTGGTTGGAGTACTTATGCGTTTTCGTAAAAATGCAGTGGCAATTACAAGTGATGTTGAACAAATGTTCTATCAGTTTCGTGTGACAGAGAATCATAGAGACTACATAAGATTCTTTTGGTATCAAGACAATGACTTTTCTAAACCTCTCATTGAATATCGTATGACATCTCATGTTTTTGGCAACACACCTTCTCCTGCTGTAGCTACTTACGGTCTTCGGCAAGCTGTTGCGAAATCTGATGAAGATGTAAAGTCTTTCGTATGTGATGACTTTTACGTGGATGATGGTCTCACGTCTTTGACCGATAAGGAGCAGGCAATCAAGCTTGTGAAGAGAACACAAAAATCCTTGATGGATAACGGTCATATTCGATTACATAAAATTGTATCTAACAATGTTGATGTCATGAAAGCTTTCTCAACTGATGAACTAGGAAAAGACTTGAAAAATTTAGATTTGTATTCTGACATTTTGCCTACTCAGCAAAGTTTAGGTTTATCCTGGGATCTTCACTCTGATAAATTCATATTTCATTTGAATGGCAATGAAAAACCAGCTACCCGCAGAGGTCTCTTATCGACTATCAATAGTATATTCGATCCGTTGGGTTTTATATCACCAATAGTTATCAGTGGAAAAATTCTCCTTCGTGAAGTAGTTCCACCAGGAACTGACTGGGATGAACCTCTTAGTACTGAACATGCAACTAAATGGCGACTGTGGCTTGAATCTCTGAAATCTATCAGTAGTTTTGAAATTCCACGTATGATCGTTCCTGTATCTGTGTCATCGGCCAACCATCTTGAAATCCACATTTTTTGTGATGCGTCTGAACAAGCAATATCTGCTGTGGCATATCTTAAAGTAATTGATGATTCAGGAGCAACATCATTAGGTTTTCTTGTGGGAAAGTCTAAGCTAGCACCTCTGAAAGGTCACACTATCCCTAGACTGGAACTGTGCGGTGCAGTACTCGCTACAGAATTAGGTGAAACTATTTGTAATCATATGAATTTGTCTTATGAGATTTGTCATTATTACACAGACAGTCAAGTTGTGCTGGGATACATTTCCAATACCACACGTCGATTTTATACTTCTGTTGCAAATCGTGTGGAAAAAATTCACAATATATCAAAACCGTCTCAGTGGTCATACATCTCAACAGATAAGAACCCAGCTGATACCGGAACTAGATTTTCAAGTTCACCAGATATGACACTTGTAAACCGTTGGAATACAGGTCCAACTTGGACATTGTCACAAAAATCTAATGATTCTGATGAGAATTGTTATCCGTTAGTCTCGCCAAATGATGACAAGGAAATCCGTTCTGAAATTGTGTCTTTGAAAGTTCGTATAAGTGATCCGAAAATTGGTTGTCATCGATTTAGCAAATTTTCGAGCTGGAAATCTCTTGTAAAGGCAGTTTCGTCTTTGAGACATTTTATTCAACTTTGGCGATCAAAACATGCTAGTAAACAATTGTGTGTAGACAAAGATGATCCAGGTTTTCGTAAGGACACAGAAACTTTCATCATTCGTCAGATTCAATGTGAAGCATTTGAGAAAGAATTAGAAAATTTGAAAGTACAAAAACCAATTCAAAAGGTTAGTGCTATTTTGAAACTAGATCCGTTCATGGATAGTGAAGGAGTTCTACGTGTTGGAGGTCGATTAAAACATTCAAATATGTCACTTGGTGAGAAAAATCCTATTCTTATACCTGGAAGTCATATTATCGCCAAACTCCTTGTTTCTTATTATCATGAACTAGTTAGGCATCAAGGACGACACATTACGGAAGGCAAGATTAGAAGTGCTGGACTTTGGATAACTGGCCTAAAGCGTCTAGTATACTCTGTAATTTCTAAGTGTGTACTGTGTCGTAGATTCCGTGGCAATATTACTATCCAGAAAATGTCTGATTTACCGGAAGAAAGACTCAAATCTTGTCCACCATTTACTTATGTCGGTGTGGACTGCTTTGGTCCTTGGGATATTGTGACAAGACGAACTCGTGGAGGAAGTGTCAACTCCAAGCGTTGGGCTGTCTTATTTTCTTGTCTCTCTTGCAGAGCAGTTCACATAGAGATCATTGAAGAGATGAGCACCTCATCTTTTATTAATGCATTACGCCGTTTTAAGGCTATCCGAGGCAAAGTAAAGGAATTCTTCTCTGACAGAGGGACACATTTCATGGGCGGAGCAAAAGAACTCGGAATTCCAGCAATTTGTGTTGAAGACAGAACTTTGAAAACCTTTCTCAATGATCAAGGTACTGTGTGGAAATTTAACACCCCATATTCTTCACATATGGGAGGCTCATGGGAAAGACTTATAGGCATTGCTCGCTGGATTATTGACTCCATTTTGTATGATGCTAGACATAAAAGACTTTCGCATGAGGTTCTGTGTACAATTATGGCAGAGACAACAGCAATAATGAATTCTCGTCTGTTGGTTCCTATTTCATCAGACTGTGACTCACCATGTGTTTTATCTCCAAATGCCTTGTTAACTACCAAAACTAACGATTGTGCAGATGACTTTAGTAATCTTGACACTCGTGATGTATATACCTCACAATGGAAATTCGTTCAAGTTTTAGCTGAACAATTTTGGTCTCGTTGGCGTCGTGAATATTTACAGACTTTACAATCACGACGAAAGTGGCAACAAACTCAAGAGAACATTCAGGAAGGTGACCTCGTAATTCTCAAAGATGGTGATCAACATAGAAACAATTGGCCTTTAGGACTTATTGAACATGTATTTCCTAGTGATGACAATCTTGTTAGGAAAGTGCTAGTAAGAACAATCATAGACGGACAACCTCGTGTATATGTAAGACCAATTACACAGACTGTTCTTTTGTGTCATAATGGACTATAATTGACTTTTTGCTATCAAGTTGTTTTGTCTATTGTATTTTTGATATTAGTTAGGTAAACTAATCTTGGGTTTCTTAATATTTACGGTGTTACGTTATTAATTTTAATTTTTGTTGTATGTAGTGATATTTTCATATCAGACGGGGAGTGTGCTGTTTACATATATATTTATATTTAGACCTCACTGGTCAAGTTTCTATTTTTAGCCACTTTCAGTTTCACTTTCATTTTGATTGTACTTTCACTTCCTTTTTTGACCATTTCCTGTTTCCTGTTTTATTGTGTACCACAATGTCATTGCACCAATGCGAAGTTTAAATCAAGCTGTAACCTTTTCATCAGTTTATGACAGACCAATATGTAAGTTAAATTATAATTTTCAAGGTCTATATTTTATATGCGTATATGTATTTTTTGCGGAAAAATATTAATCTTGATGTTTTTGATAGCCGAATTTTTTCTTGCATTTTTCTTATCATTTTAATTGTAGGGAACCCCGTCTGATAAATATTTATAATGTTTCTGACATCTTTATCACTGTCAATTGTTTTGAATTAACCGTTTTCACTTTTTTATGAAAGAAAGTTAAATAATTGCTATTTTTAATATACACAACATTCGTCTATAAATTTTGCCAAACTTTGTATTTTATATTGTTATATTTTTGTATTTTCGACTCGACAAATAATTTGTTCAAAGTAGTTATGGTATTTACATTTTTCTTTGTAGCTTTTTACCACGTGCACACATATCAACACATCATGTCAACCTTCAATAAATTATGTTATATTGGACATATGGCGTTATTTTGAGCCCCGGTAAACTATCTGCTAAGTACCTAGCGGAATAAACATAGAGGTAAAATAGACACATGTAGCACACATAAATGTGGCCGCCTACCTTCCGGACTGGTATCAATACGTCAATAAAAAGAGGCAGGGTTTAATTTGTTTAATGGTTCCAAACCTCCTCTCTAAGTAATATGATTCGGTACTGTTAGTGGTGTCCAAACCTCCTCTCTCAGCAATATTAGTCGGTACTGTTAGTGGTGTCCGTATAAAATGTAATGCGACAGCAGCTCTGTTACTGTTCTTTAATTAATGTCTAGGTGTAAAGTTAGATAGTCTTTCATGTTCATATACATCCATATCCTATCTTACTACAAGCTGTTCCTTTAATTAATGTATAGGTGTCAAGTTAGATAGTCTCTCATGTTCATATACATTCATACCCTATCTTACTACAAGCTGTTCCTTTAATTAATGGCTAGGTGTAAAGTTAGATAGTCTCTCATGTTCATATACATTCATACCCTATCTTACTACAAGCTGTTCCTTTAATTAATGTCTAGGTGTAAAGTTAGATGGTCTCTCATATTCATATACATCCATACCCTATCTTACTACAAGCTGTTCCTTTAATTAGTGTCTAGGTGTAAAGTTAGTTAGTCACTCATATTCATATACATCCATACCCTATCTTACTACAAGCTGTTCCTTTAATTAATGTCTAGGTGTAAAGTTAGTTAATCACTCATGTTCATATACATCCATACCCTATCTTACTACAAGTTGTTCCTTTAATTCATGTCAAAGTGTAATGTTGGATAGTCTCTTATATTCATTTACATCCGTACCCTTTTTACTACAAGCTATTCCTTTAATTTTTACTCTGTGTAATGTTAGATAGTCTCTCATATTCATTTACATCCACATCATTTCTTACTACTAGCTGTTCCTTTAATATATGTTTGAGAATAGTTTGGAGATACCAACGATGTTATAAGAATCCGCAAATCGAAGAAGAACATACAACACAATGATCAAATGAAAAGGGACAAACAACGATCTACAAAACATAAACATAAACCTATAGATCGAATAAGTGTTATGTTGAATAGCCTATCATGTTCACTTTCATCTATATCCTTTCACATTACAATCTGCTCCTCTAACTTATGTCTCATATTTTCATTTACATCCATATCATTTCTTACTACAATCTTTGACTTTAACGTATGTCTATGTGTAATGTTAGATAATCTCTCATATTCGTGTACAATCTTTTCTTTTCTAAATAAATGGTAGCCCCCATATATAGTTGGTTGATATAATTTGAATAGATAAAAACAACGCCTTTCTCCGGTATCTACAATATAATTTGTTAGTATCATATACACATTAGACCTATGTTACTGTTCTTTACAGAAAACAGTCGTGTATTTACAATCACTTTTCATAGCATTTACAATCAACGACACAGCAAAGTCAGCCACAGTTTGTTACTCCTTTATTATACTTAATAACCATTAATCGCTTGCTTTTGCTTTTGCAATCTATAAGAAGAAGAGTGTCAGGTACGTTTCATTCCTCAACCAGAAAATAAAGCATCAAAATAATCACGGTACATCAAAATTTTGCAATCTAGGAGACAAAAGCGTTATGTACGATTTATTGTCCTTCATAATACTCAATCACCATCAAAATAGTGTTTTTGCCAGCTATCCGAAAATGTGAGAATCACGAGCGAACATAATGATCGACTAGATCCAGGAGACATTTGAGTTACGCACATATCATTTTACTTCATTACACAATCGCCTTCATTCATATGTTTGTAATCTATAAGAACAAACGAGTATCACGCACATTTCATTTTACTTCATTACACAATCGCCTTCAATCATATTTTTGAAAAATATAAGAAAAAAAACGAGCATCACGCACTGTTCATTTTCCTTCATTACACAATTACCTTCAATTATATGTTTGTAATTTATAAGAAAAAAACGAGAATTACGCACATTTCATTTTCCTTCATTACACAATCGCCTTCAATCATATATTTGTAATCTATAAGAAAATACGAGTATCACGCACAGTTTATTTTACTTCATTACACAATGGCCTTCAATCAGATGTTTGTAATCTATAAGAAAAAACGTGTATCACGCACAGTTCATGCCATCGCAGTTAATGATTATTTTGACAACTAAAGACAGCAGAGTCGCGCACGGTTATTACTCCTTAAGTATCAATCATCGCAATCGGGAGTAATAACATGGTTCTCGTCTTTGTGTCCTCTAGACAACCATGTTACATAGAATCATTGCTACATTACTGTCAAACACAATTCCTTTGTCTACAGCGTTTATGAGCTGAGACAAAATTCTAACATTATTTGATATAATGAGAATGATATGAAAAAAAAGCTAGACAAGAAACAACTGAATATGAAAGAAATATTAGATATGATAAGATTCTCAATATTAATTGTTTACTAGTTATCTTGAGACTTCCAATATTTGACCACATTCGTTGTATTTTCTGTGTTTTTGAAAATGTTGCATAGTTTTATATCGCTTTCCGTATGTTTCTATGTGAAGAAATGTAGACTAATCTATAATCATTATACTATTTCCAGAATAAAAACGTGCAATATTTTATTTTCAAGTTTAATGTGTACGACGCGTGTCTGTAGTAACATTCATTATGTACACTCAGGGGCATTTCTGTAATAACATTCATTATGTACACTCAGGGGCATTTCTGTAATAACATTCATTATGTACACTCAGGGGCATTTCTGTAATAACATTCATTATGTACACTCAGGGGCATTTCTGTAATAACATTCATTATGTACACTCAGGGGCATTTATGTAATAACATTCATTATATACACTCAGGGGCATTTATGTAATAACATTCATTATGTACACTCAGGGGCATTTCTGTAGTAACATTCATTATGTACACTCAGGGGCATTTCTGTAATAACATTCATTATGTACACTCAGGGGCATTTATGTAATAACATTCATTATGTACACTCAGGGGCATTTCTGTAATAACATTCATTATGTACACTCAGGAGCATTTCTGTAATAACATTCATTATGTACACTCAGGGGCATTTCTTTAGTAACTTTCATTATGTACACGCAGGGGCATTTCTGTAATAACATTCATTATGTACACACAGGGGCATTTCTGTAATACATTCATTATGTACACTCAGGGGCATTTCTGTAGTAACATTCATTATGTACACTCAGGGGCATTTATGTAATAACATTCATTAATTACACTCAGGCGCATTTCTGTAATAACATTCATTATGTACACTAAGGGGCATTTCTGTAATAACATTCATTATGTACACTCAGGCACATTTCTGTAATAACATTCATTATGTACACTCAGGCGCATTTCTGTAATAACATTCATTATGTGCACTCAGTCGCATTTCTGTAATAACATTCATTATGTACACTCAGTAGCATTTCTGTAGTAACATTCATTATGTACACTCAGGAGCATTTCTGTAATAACATTCATTATGTACACTCAGG
>MJUT01013015.1:199789-225091 GCA_002080005.1 Gigantidas platifrons | reverse complement strand
TAATTAATAAAACACGACATTTTTTAATTGATTTCTGTTGTAAGAATGTATGCGAGATATCTGTATTTAATCATTTATTTTTAGATAACATCACCATGCAGTCGTATTAACAATAAAATGCATTAATATATGACAGTTTCTATACACAAATCACTTTTAAAGAGTTAAAGTAGATATTCTATTTAGACGACACGAGTTAATCTAAAGTAAATGTAAACATTGATATAAACTAAGGTTCTCCTCCCTCATTCAAATGTGACCTTTGTTGACTTTGGCTATCCTTTGATTTTATTACTCCCAAAGACTTAAATTATTTGGCTTTCTAATCTTTCGGTTTTGAACGTACCTGATGAAGGTTATTCCAGTAACGTACCTGATGAAGATTATTCCAGAAACGCGTCGTGTGCACTAAATGTGGTAACTCCGCATGACACATTGGAAATGTTACTCGCATGTGGAAAGCAATTGAACGATCGCATCATTTCACTAAGAGGGGGTGTGTGGTGCATGACAGTACTTTTAATCCCTCCACATTTTGTGTAACAACTATGTATACAGAATCATTTCAACCTTAAAACATTCTTGCTTTAAATTATTCGTGACCCTTTCCTGTTTCATATAGATCGAAATATGATTGTAACCTTTTCGTTATGTGTTTTATTGCTTTATGTAAATCATTCAAGAACGACTGGGTAGTTGCCTGTTCAAAGACGCAATGAATCGGCAATTTTGTCACGGCAATAGGTATCAATATTGCTTTTTTTTCGGGATTTCTCACCTTTATCATTTGACGAGATAATATCAGCATGCAGAGTTCTGAATTTTATTGGTACATTACGTTTATCTTGTGATAATAAAATGGCCTTTTAGGGTGTTCTAACCCCAAATATTTCTGACTCTGACATTTTGAGAATTGTGTAGTGTTGATGAGATGAGGCTCGCATGTAGGGTATTAATTTCATTTGATTGTATACATTACCTACAGTAATATGTTGAGTAATCCGACATCTTCTTATACCAATATTTATTCAACAAACAAAACAAAAACAAATGTTATAGGAATTCTTAATTTCTACAAATATGTATGTGTTGGAAACAAGGAAGAAAGAATGACATTGACAAATTGTACTGGGATTTACTAAAACATTAAACATATCAAAGTGTTGTTTGTCATATTTACAACATTTTAAATATGCATAAAAAAAATAGACGGACAATAGTGATTATCGGATTGAAATACAGGAACGAGGATTTTTAGTTTTATGTGTACATATATGTTTTGTAGATCGTTGTTTGTCCTTTTGTCCGTCATTTGATCATTGTAGTGTCCGTTCTTCTTCGATTTACGTATTCTTATTACCCCTGGATTATCTCCAAACTCTTCTTAATACCTTATTGAAATGTCTTTCGTTGTATATTAAATACGTTGCTAAAACCAATGATCTGTCGCATCCAGTATCTACGCAAACATCATCATTTCAACGGTAAAACAATTGTTTTGAAATTATTCGTGACCCTTTCTGTTTCCTGTAGAGCGAAATAAGATTGTGACCTTTTCTTTATGAAAACGAATAAATGCTTTCTGTAAATCATTTAAGAACGATTGGGTAGTTATCGGTTTACATACGCAATACATGGGATATATTCACGCCAACAGGTATGAATATTCCTTGATCTTTTCGGGATTTCTCACCTTTATCATTTGACGAGATAATATCAGCATGCAGAGCTCTGAATTTCATTGGTACCTTACGTTTATCTTGTGATAATGAAATGGCCTTTTTGGGTGTTCTAACCCCAAACATTTCGAGAATTGTGTACTGTTGATGAGATGAGGTCCGCATGTGGGGTATTAATTTCATTAAATTTTGTACATTACGTACAGTAATATGTTGATTACTACGAAATCTTCTTATACAAATACTTATCCAACAAACAAAACTAAAACAAATGTTATAGCAATTCTTAAATTTCTACAAACATGTAGGTGGTGGAAACAAGAAAGAAAGAATGACACTGACAAATTGTACTGGAATTTACTTTCATTACTAAAACATTAAACATATCAAAATGTTGTTTGTCATATTTACAACATTTTAAATATACATAAAAGAAAATAGGCGGACAATAGTAATTAACGGATTGAAATACAGGAACGAGGATCTTTAGTTTTAAGTGCAATGTTTTGTAGATCGTTGTTTGTCATATTTACAACATTTTAAATAGACGTCAATAATGGGAGGACAATGTTGAATGACAACGGATTAAAATGTAGGAACGAGGATGTTAAACCAGATGAGCAACATGATGAACAGAGTAACAACCAATCATCAGGACACAGGTTGAATTTTTTAATTCAAGTAAAGTAGCACACAGCATAATGACTTTTTCTTAATATTAAGCAGGAACTGCTTATATATCCTTACTGAACACCTGTGTTCAACCCCGTTTTTTAGTGGGTTCGTGTTACTCGATCATTAGTTTTATGTGTATGTTTTGTAGATCGTTGTTTGTCTTTTTGACATTTTTCTTTTGGCCATTGTGTTTTCTGTCCTTCTTCGATTTATGCATTCTGATTACCCCTTAGGTAACTTCAAGCTCTTTTTTTTAAATTGGGTTTAATGTAATCGTATTAATCAAAACTCGATTTACTCGGTTAACCTGAAATAAACAATTGGACCGTTTTAATTATCGTTCATCTATATTCATCAAAGATAACTCGCAAACACAGATATTTCCAAATAAAGTCATTAGCCATTTAATTTCCACACAACGAGGATCCGCTGTATTAAACGCAGGAATGGCGGATCTTGAAACACTCCATGTTTATAGTGATGATACTTAATTCGTTGTTACATGTAACAGGAATGTCCGGTATGCTTTTGATAATTTTTTTTCTTAATGACATACGATTTTCAGTATCCACTTAATAAATAAACCTCTACTGTTTATTTTAAAAAAAATGTAACATTTTGTTTCTTTTATACAAGTATGTAACAGTAGATGTTTTGAAACTAAATGTTACACCTAACTCATTTCATCTATAATTACAATCTCAGTACAGGAAGGCATACTAATGCTATATCTCTCGATTGGAATTTATGTTAATTAAGCTCTCAACCAGGTGAACATTACAAATGACATGAACGAGTTTCTTTAATTTTTTTAATCGACCAATTAAAAAAAAGTGTCATTAAAATAACCAAAATAAAATGTTTTCACAACCTACACTTTTTTTTTTTAATTTGACACCAGAAAGTTAGTTTGTTACTGCATATGTGTTCTTCTGTCAGTGCTTCTTTATCAATAAAACGAACAATACAAATTATTATACCTTACATTATATATTGTATATAAAATAAAAGTGATGTTTTTACCAAATTGGTACCCCAGGGAAACATCACTGTTGTTCACTGGTTGATAAATGTTATGTTCCATGTCTGTCCGGAAATGTAATCGTTTTTGCATTCCGGAATTACAATCTTGAGCGGAAGTTAAAACCACAAATATGAAGTTTATGAAAACACAAGATAAAAACACACACATAAGTGTTTATTGCATCCAACATTATTGTAAATAGAGTTTCGGTATAATAAGACAATTATTGCCTGCACTTGCGGTGAACATCATAATTGTTCACCTTAAGTGCAGGCAATAATTGTAATAATATCACACGACGAAAGAGTTTTTTAAAAAAACGAACAGAAAAATCGTTGAACGATGTATATTTGTGTTTTTGGTTGTATTTAATCAGGAGATCGATTTATTTTTTATCTGTTATCTCCAAAATATGAAGTAGTGAATTATCAAGATAACACAATGCAGGTGCAGTCACATTAAGGTAAGGAGAATGAGTTTACATAGTTTATTAACGTTTTCCGGCTACCTCAGCCATAGGTGAACTTAGCCTGTTTTTTTTTTTTTTTGCTATCCTGTTTAAGCACTTTGATTTTCGTACTCTATGAGACTTTTAAATTATTTGACTTACAAATACTTTGCCCTTGAGTGTACCTTACGAAGGTTATTCCGGAAACACGTCGTGTGCACTGAATTCGATATCTTGAGGTTTTTATCACATGTCACTAAAGCAATAATGTGTAAGTTGAATAACACAGAAGTCTATTTATAATGATTAAACTACTTCGAATCAATGTGCAGATTTAAAACTACTATTTGCGAAGGATTTATACACAATTCATTGCTTCCTGACTACTTACTAAAAGATAAGTCACGCTAAGGACTATTCTATTGGAATCTATCTAACACAGTGTGACGTCATATAATTGGCATTTCTGTAAATAGAGGTATGTACATGTATCATTATTTAGTTATGACTAAATTTCATCTCAGTATGAGGGATAAATTAATCCGTAGCCACATTCTCCTTAATCGGAATACATTTAATTAAATTGATTTAGTACAACCAGGTAGACATTTCGTTAATTAACTCATTTAAGTAAGTTGAATTGATACATAGACTCCACAATAGAATAATTATTTATACATTTTTTGTACTTCCATAATATGAAATAGTCTTTATGTATATTTTTTTGTTAAATTTTAAGAAGAATTATAAGATGCCAAATGAGCAATCAAAATCCGTAACTCAAAGAAGGACCGACAATACAATAGCCAAACAAAACAGGATTCAAGGACAAAAAATGGTCCACAAAGCAATTACAAAGAAAACACAAGATCGAGCAACATGAACCCACTAAAAACGGGAGTGAACTCAAGTGCTACGGAAGAGTAAGCAGTTCCTGCCCCACTAGTGCATTTAGTTCATTCGGGATCAACTTGAAATGATTTGGACATCCTTTATTTCAAAATAAAATGACTTTGTAGTCATGACAATGGGATTAAAATGTAGGGACGAGGATGTTAAACCAGATGAGCAACATGATGAACAGAGTAACAACCAATCATCAGAACACAGGTTGAATTTTTTAATTCAAGTAAAGTAGCCCACAGCATAAGGACTTTTTCTTAATATTAAGCAGGAACTGCTTATATATCCTTACGGAGCATCTGTGTTCAACCCCGTTTTTTAGTGGGGTTCGTGTTACTCGATCATTAGTGTTCTGTGTATGTTTTGTAGATCGTTGTTTGTCTTTTTGACATTTTTCTTTTGGTCATTGTGTTTTCTGTACTTCTTCGATTTATGCATTCTGATTACCCCTTAGGTAACTTCAAGCTCTTCTTTTTAAATGGAGTTTTATCTAATCGTATTATCCAAAACTCGGTTAAGTCGTTTACTCTGTTAAACTGAAATAAACAATTGGACCGTTTTAATCATCGTTCATCGATTTTCATCAAAAATAACTCCCAAACCCAGATATTTCCAAATAAAGTCATTAGCAATTTAATTTCCACACAACGAGGATCCGCTGTATTAAACGCAGGAATGGCGGATCTTGAAACACTCCATGTTTATAGTGATGATACTTATTTCGTTGTTACATGTAATAGGAATGTCCGGTATACTTTAGATCATTTTTTTTTCTTAATGACATACAATTTTCAGTATCCACATAATAAAAAAACCTCTACTGTTTATTTAAAAAAATGTAATATTTTGTTTCTTTTATACAAGTATGTAACAGTAGATTCTTTGAAAATAAATGAGACACCTCACTCATTTCATCTATAATTACAATATCAGTACAGGAAGGCATACTTGTGTTATATCTCTCGATTGGAATTTCGGTCAATTAAGCTCTCAACCAGGTGAAAATTACAAATGACATGAACGAGATTCTTTAAATATTTAAATCGAACAAAAAAGTGTCACAACAAATAACCAAAATGAAATGTTTTCATAACCTACACTTTTTTTTATTTGACACCAGAAAATTAGTTTGTTACTGCATATGTGTTCTTCTGTCAGTAGTTCTTTATGAATAAAACGAACAATAAAAATTATTATACCTTACATTATATATTGTATATAAAATAAAAGTGATGTTTTTTACAAAATTGGTACCCCAGGGAAACATCACTGTTGTTCACTGGTCGACAAATGTTATGTTCCAGGTCTGTCCGGAAATGTAACCGTTTTTGCATTCCGGAATTACAATCTTGACCGGAAGTTAAAAACACAAATATGAAGTTGATGAAAACACAAGATAAAAACACACAAATAAGTGTTTATTGCATCCAACATGATGGTAAATATAGTTTCGGTATAATAAAACAATTATTACCCGTGTCATACAGTAAACCTTCCCCCATAGTAGATTAACCCCCCGGAAGATTTACCATATAGTAAACCTTCCCTCATGGGGAAACGTTTACTATATAGTATTTATTCCGCATAGTAAACCTTCCTACCTACTCAAATACTGCAAAATGGCTCCGTTCAGTTTTTATTACCTTTTAATCATAACCGGATATAATTAATGGCATATAACAATTAAAATTAACACGATTAAGGTGCTAAATTTCGAATCAATAATAATTATCCGGATGAAGGGGGAACATTTACTATATAGCAAAATATCCAGGGGGATGAGTGCCTATGGATGGGGGAATGTTTGCTGTATATTAAATTTTCCTCCGGGGAATATTTACTATATAGTAAAGTATCCGGGGGGGGGAAGTTTACTATATAGCAAATATTCCGAGGGGAATGTTTATTATATAGTAAGCATTCCGGGGGAAGGCTTGCAATGCGGAAGGTTTACTATACGACACCTGCACTTGCAGTGAACATCATAATTGTTCACCTTAAGTGCAGGCAATAATTGTAATAATATCACACGACCAAGAGTTTTTTCAAAAACCGAGCAGAAAAATCGTTGAAAGATGTATATTTGTGTATTTGGTTGTATTTAATCAGGAGATGGATTTATTTTTTATCTGTTATCTCCAAAATGTGAAGTAGTAAATTGTTAAGATAACACAATGCAGGTGTAGTCACATTAAGGTAGGGCGAATGAGTTTACATAGTTTATTAAGGTTCTCCAGCCTCAGTTTTTTTGCTATCCTGTTTAGGGACTTTGATGTTCGTACTCTATAAGACTTTTTAAATGATTTGATTTACATATACTCTACCTTTGAGGGTACCTGACGAAGGTTATTCCGGAAACGGGTCGTTTGCATTGAATTTGATATCTTGAGGTTTTTATCACATGTTACTAAACCAATAATGTGTAAGTTAAATAATACAGAAGGTTATTTATAATGATTAAACTCCAACGAACCACAGTGCAGGATTTAAAACTACTATTTGAGAAGGATTTATACACCATTCATTGCTTCCTGACTGCTTAATAATGCTACGTTCACACGTACATTTAATTCGAACTGAATTCGCATCCGATGCGAATCGAATACGCTAATCGCGTTCACACGTAACTATTTTTTTAATGCGCATCGAATTCGAATCGGATAATTTGTATCATCCAATTCGCTTCAGGAATACGTTTTCGTTAATGCGAATTCGTTAATTCGTATTCGATTCGCATAAGTTGTGAGTTCGACTCCCGCACATCACCCATGTCGATGTATACTTGGCATACTGTATAACATTTTATTTTTGTATATATTACGAGACCGGACTCACTACTACTTGTTACTGCCATTGTGTTCACGATATATATGCGTAATTTAATGTAGAAATTAATCATTTTTAGCTATGAATTTTTTCAAATTATCACGAATTTTAATACAGGCGAGCTTAAGGGTATTACTAAAAATCGTAAAATTAAGTATAAATACAGTAATTTTGATAAAATGAAAGAAACAAAATACCACACTATCAAAACAGTTCTAAAATACTACCGGATTGTGAGAACAAAGAATGTCATTGACTTATAACAGGTCTGTAATTTGTTTCCGGGTGTTCGGCCGATAAAACAAACTCTCGCGATATAGCTGAAGAATTGTTAGCGATGGCATTAAATCCGGAATACCTTTAATCATAGCGAAATATAATGCATATTTACTGGAAATAATCCAGTAAATATGCATTATATTGCATAAAATTTTAATATGTAAAGAGGCTGGGGTATTTTGTTTTTATTTTGCTTTTTTGTAATTGACATAATATATATGGGTCTTCTTTGAGCAATAGATCCCAATTTGCTATTTGACTAATCCCATATTATCAACCTTATTGGTATTAAAATATGTGTTATTATATGATTGATTATTTCATACATCACATTTTCTTATACAATTATTTACTACACATTGATATATAAACTAATAAAAAAAAATTAATAAAAAGTATGATTGCTGTCAATACAATTAGCGGAACAGGAACCCTTCCGGAACACCTGAGTTCATATCTGATTTTTAGTAGGGTTCCTGTTACTCGATCTTTAGCTTTATAGATATGTTTTGTAGATCGTTGTTTGTCCTTTTCTACTTTTTCTCTGAGCCATTGTGTTGTTTGCCCTTTTGTACTTTTTCTCTTAGCCATTGTGTTGTTTGCCCTTTTGTACTTTTTCTCTGAACCATTGTGTTGTTTGTCCTTTTCTACTTTTTCTCTGAGCCATTGTGTTGTTTGTCCTTTTGTACTCTTTCTCTGAACCATTGTGTTGTTTGTCCTTTTGTACTTTTTCTCTGAGCCATTGTGTTGTTTGTCCTTTTGTACTTTTTCTCTGAGCCATTGTGTTGTTTGTCCTTTTCTACTTTTTCTCTGAGCCATTGTGTTGTTTGTCCTTTTCTACTTTTTCTCTGAGCCATTGTGCTGTTTGTCCTTTTCTACTTTTTCTCTGAGCCATTGTGTTGTTTGTCCTTTTCTACTTTTTCTCTGAGCCATTGTGTTGTTTGTCCTTTTCTACTTTTTCTCTGAGCCAATGTGTTGTTTGTCCTTTTCTACTTTTTCTCTGAGCCATTGTGTTGTTTGTCCTTTTCTACTTTTTCTCTGAGCCATTGTGTTGTTTGTCCTTTTCTACTTTTTTCTCTAAGCCATTGTGTTGTTTGTCCTTTTCTACTTTTTCTCTGAGCCATTGTGTTGTTTGTCTTTTTCTACTTTTTCTCTGAGCCATTGTGTTGTTTGTCCTGTTCTACTTTTTCTCTGAGCCATTGTGTTGTTTGTCCTTTTCTACTTTTTCTCTGAACTATTGTGTTGTTTGTCCTTTTCTACTTTTTCTCTGAGCCATTGTGTTGTTTGTCCTTCCTCGATTTACGGTTTCTGGTTACTCCTTTGGTATCTTCAAACCCTTCGTTAAAAGTAACATGGTAAATATTCGTATTTTGTATAATTTACCTTTAGAAAAAAGTTATTTCATGCAATACATTCTGGTGCACACAGGGGGTTATTGAAAATATTAATAAAATGACAAACAAGCATCAACAAAAAAAACAGTGATCAATTCCAATCGGAATAGCGTATATAATCATATACATGTATTGGCAAAATCAATACCACTAACACACATATACATGTATGTGATAGCCAAATAAAAAGATGTACGTGATAGCGAAATAAAACGAATCAGAAAAAGAGGCCCACCAAACACTACTCAGAAAATTGAACATTAAGCCACATGAACTTCACCCACAATCGAAAACTTGAAAGTCGAGCAGACCCTGTTCCACTAGAGGCACCCGTCGTGTTATTCATGTTCAATGATATGTCACATTAGATTATATGTCATGAAATAATACATACTATATATTGTATCTGCAACTATAATATTTATCATTTTTGTCTAAGGGTAAGTTTATCACTTGTAATTTATAGCCCCTGTCCTGACGTATATCAATTATGTAAAGGTTCACACACGTTTCCGGGAATTTCAATACTGACCAGTGACTACCACGACTTGTCTAATAAATCGACTAATTTGACGATATAAAATGAAAAAATCAAATAATATCACAATGTCAAAGCAGTTAAAAAAATCAAATAAAGCAATCGTAGAGCGAGTTAAAACGATTCTCCTACCACACAAATACATGCCCGCTCAAACCTCCTCTTTTAGTGAAATCGTCCATAAAACGTATAGTCCTGTAGCCCTTTTCACAAAATTTCTTACGATAAAAAATTGTCGTAAATGTAAAACTAAGATGAAAAAGAGTTTCATAAAAAATACTTACGAAAATCTTAAGTGTAAAGATGGTCCTAACTTTATGTGTAAAACTACCCTGTCGTGAGTGTACATTTTTGATCGTAAGAGAAATATTTGTCTTATCTTTTATCGTAAGTGAAAAAAAATAGAAAGAACAAGATGGACGATGTATTGGCGCTCCAACTTGAAAATAAGAGAGCAATTCATCGTTAGCGCATTTTCTCTGGCCTAATTACATGCACACATATTGATAAATGTTTCTTGAAATACATATGGCTTAATACAAACAGACGTTACAAATGACATTGTTGTTTACTTCTTTTTGGTGTGACAAATAACAGTCTATAACGATACATTCTGTACATTTACCTTTTCAATGCAGTAAAGTGTATCGTTTACATGACCAAAAAAATCAAGATAATACTGTTAATTTAAGATTTCAAATTGGGAACTATCGACAATCGAAAAGACTACTTGCAAACTTAGGGAGAATTCTTCTTTTTCATTATTATTATTATTATTTTTATTTTATTTTTTTTTTAATAAAAACAGGAATACGGGATTATCTTCTAGACATCTACTCCGCTTACAAAAGTTTTGTATGAATCGCCGCTTTAGGACTGGAAGTTTCTGGATCCAATGATATCGTTTTGATTTTGTCTTTACACTAGTAATATAATTTATTAATTTCTGGCAACTTCGATGATCATCGAACACTCTGGCAATATATCAACTTGTGTACATTCTTCTGTTATATTAATATTAATATATATCAGGTATATTTATTCGTTTTCATGATTGATAGATGATAAACACATCTTAATTTGGGTTATCTCAGAGATATCGGGATAAAAGAACAAGCGTTTAATTTTATGTGGGATGGGATTAATTGGAAAAAAGGGGGGTACATATTTTGTTGACAAATAACCGATAAAATTAATTATATGAATAGGTTTTTTTCACACTCCAGTTGCACTCCCTTAAAAATATTTCTACCAAATGTAACCACGGGTGGATGATGACGCACAACTCCAAGTAATGATAATTATTATAGATCATTTTAATTTACATGCATTAAAAATGTTCCTCTATACGAAAATCATACCCGTTCATATTTTGTCCAGTTATTGGTGACCTATTCATATATTAGATAAAAGTTCAATATAAACATACAAACACGTCATAGCATTAAAAACTGCTCATAACTTAGTGCCGGGGATATTTTATAGAATAATTTTATTTTAAAAAAAAATATTTTGTTGTGCTATGGAAATGAAACTAGGTTGCAAAGGAAGATGGTTTATGGTGTTTAACGCCCCTTGCAACAATATATCGGTCAGTTTTATTGGTGGAGAAAACTGGAGTACTCGGAGAAAACCATTGACCTGTCACAAATCACTGACAAACTTTATCACATAATATTGTATCAAGTACACCTACGGAAGAATTTTTATCGTAAGTGTAATTTTAGTCGTAAGATTAAAATTTGCCGTAAGATAATCCTTGTGAAAAGGACTTAGGAATTGTCGTAAGATAATCTAAAGTTAAAAAGTTAAGACTATAGTTACGAATTTTTGTGAAAAGGGCTACTGGTGCAGAGCAGTTAATTTTAAAATCAACTGAAATGTTGTTGCTGTATGTTATTGGGTTTTTTTTACCAGCCAATATTTTACACACTATTTTATAACAAGACCACGATTCCTGAAGAATGTTTATGCTTTTGTGGAGTGATAGAAAATAAACATGACAATTGTATGGTATAAATGTGTTTTGTCCTCGAAAATCAACATTCTCACATTATATTTGAAATTGGTTAAAAAGAATATCTGTGTCTAGCAATTAGAATCGGAAGATACAATGCAATCTTCTACCACATTATATATTTTTTCCTTTTTTTTGGAGATGGCGGGGGTGGGGGTGTCAAAATGGGCAAATATTTGATAATATCAGCTATTTAAAATTAATATACGAGGATAACGACAAAATGTTATTGCGTTTAATAAGTCATTAGAAAAAAATTTATGACCCAAAATGTCACGTCCAGATTTACACAATGCAAAATCGAAATATCAAATCAGAAGTAAAGAAAAAAAAAATTAGACTGTAAATAACATAAATTAAGTTAAAAATATATGTTCGTGGGTTTTTACAAACAATGTACATTTTCTGTAGGAAGGTATACTTGAATCTTCAAAAGATGCATTTTTGATTTAAATGCAATTTTAAAGGGGTGTGCCAAGTTACAAGGAATTTATTATACATGCATAGGGAGTTGCTAGATTATATAAGGATATATGTTATGATAAATTAAATAAATCATGTCTTTTCACTCTTTTACTACAAATTCAAAATATAAATAATTTGCAAATAACTCTTTTCAAAATATAGCATCTATAAATAACATATTTTGTTTTCAAATGTCAAGATAAAAACGGTCTTGTAATCTGCAATTTTGTCACAAAAATTGCATTTGGCAAAAGCTTGTGTCCTAAGTATAAAACAAATAAGATTGCTAGTGTTAAAATGTGGTGTAAATTTTTTATTTGTATATTGAAAGATTGTATGAAAATATCACATTGATGTAAAAATATAATTTATTTTTTTGGAACAATAAAATCATTTATGTCAACAAAATAAATATTGGGTTTTTGTTACAAAAATTGTTTTTTTTTTTTAATATATTAAATATTATTGTTTGATTACATGTTAAGAATATTCTTAATCCTCGTGTGATTATTTACTGGTATAATGATATATGATTCAATTTCTAATTATGCAATTTCTGTAGATTTAGGTCATTTCACAGGATTGTTTATTGGTATAATTATATATGATGCAATTTCTGTAAAATTTCGGTTATTTCACAGGGTCAGTGGATGATCGATTAATGTGCACTACTGATTGATCAACATCTATTTCAACATCCGTGGTCATGTTTCTTTGCAAACCTGTTGCCGAAAAACATGTGTAAATTCACACGGTCAGTGCATGATCAATTAATTTACACTTTTGATTGGTTAACATCTATTCTTAGCATACGCGGTAATTACCGCACGTACTTTTGCAAACACACTGCCGACCAATTCGGATGTTCGAAATTATATGGGAATTTTTTTAAATCTCTCCCCCTTACCACCCAATTTTAATCTAGATCATTATACCAGTTATTTTCAACTGGGCACTTTTTGTCCCCACCTTTAATGTTTACGGAGTTTGTCGAATCGTCCTTAAATCAGTACAACAATGCACTTATTTCTTATTTTTTGTGAATCTGTTTTAGCCGGTGTTAATTATGGACAAAGAACCATGCAAGTTGGCAGTTAATAAGCGACAAAATACAAATTATTTAAGCATTGATCTCAATTTTTTGTCGGTTCATGAAGAAATAAACTAAAAAATGTGGTACACACTGTGTAACCCGCGAAGTGGGTTACGCAAGGGTGTGTACCACATTTTTGAGTTATTTCGAATGAACCGAACAAAAAATTGTGATCAATCCTTATAAATTAATTCCTAATTAATTTTTTTTCTTGTCCTAAAAATATTTTGACGGATAATAATCGCTTAAAAAGAATTAAAATTAAAATATTTCCCAATTGAGACCCCAACATGTGACTTCCGGTTAAAATTTGTATCTATGACATGATGGATAAAAAAAATTATAACTAATCAAATTCAAGCATTTGCTACAAATTTATTTATTCGTTTTCATCTGTCACTAGTAAGGTCAATTGCACACGGAAAAAGCGAGGTCAAATTGTTTGCTTGCAAGCAAATAAGTAATTGATGGTAATTTTCGTTCTCAAAAGGCGGAAAGTGGTTCGATAAGCTGCTTAATGTGAAATATTTACCTTTATTTCATCATTTTAAAGCTATTTTCCAATTACCAAAGCATACATTTTTTTGGTCCAAATCGTAGCTAGTGCCCCTTTAAATTTATATATAAAACAAATGGGTTGAATAATTGGTAACTTTTATATATAAAAGTGTCAAAATTATCATACAGTCGCCATCATCATTTTGGTAACCATTATGAAATATCTGTGTCACATATGATGATTCATCCTGAACTGTTGTTTTGTAGAAATGAAAAAAAATGCTAACATAACATGCTTGATATTTGTCTACATGCATAACGTATTTGATATTTGTCTACATACATAACGTATTTGATATTTCTCTACATGCATAACGTATTTGATATTTGTCAACATATTCTATATTAGTATATTCTACAGGTATCTGATTAACAGCTATGTGGATATAATAACAACAAGCAAGAACAAGATGTACTTCAATACTTTATTGTACAGTTTTATGGTAAATATAATTACTTCGGAACTCCCTGATTTTTAATATCCTTACCATAATATAATAATTTCACGTTTTATCTCACATCGCCTCGATGTTTTAATAGTCAGTGTGTTCATCTTGAAAGCGGACTATCTTGGGGTTGGTGCCCAGTAGGTTTAAGCCAATTGCAAAATATGGCATTAGCTTAATATCTTCTATGCGTGCAGGGGCATAAGTAAGGTTCATTCCCACTTGGTCTACTCCCATTTGGTCTATTCCCATTTGGTCTATTCCCACTTGGTCTACTCTAGAAAAATGATAGTGTTGTATTTGGTCTACTGTATGAATTTTATATACAAAAACAACATATAAAAAACAATTTCACTCTATTATGGAAAAAGTTTAAGAGAAAGTTTAAAAGTTTCAATTTAAAATTGTTATGATATGTATTTATACACATTTAAAAAAAATTTCAATGTCATATACTTTCTTAATTAAAAGGTATAACTATTTTTAAGACATAGATATTTCTGAATTTTATATAAACTACTTATTTATTATGCAAAACAAATCAAAGTTGTGTATGAAATACGTTTAAGGTTGGTGATACAAAAAACTAGTATATTTAATAATGAGTTTGTAACATAAACAAAGGGAATGTGTATTAAAAAGTGACATATTCCTCTGTTTTTACAGTGATTAACATTTTTGAAATTCGGGAGAATTGTACTCGGTTTACATTATTTCATAGAACAGAGAATGAAAAGAATTAAAACATGAACAGAAAAATAATACACAATCACAACCCTAATACACTATAATTTTAATTTAAAAGATATTATAGACCTCTATTTCATAAAATTTCATTATTATATATGAACTCTAAAAAAATTAACCGAGTGTGTGTAATGCCTGTTTTATGCATTGTCAAAGTTGGGTAAATTGACGACATTTGCATACCATTGGACTTGTACTTATTGAGGACAGTTGTATACCACTTGACTAAGTACAAAACTTAATGCAATTATTTTTGATAAACAACAGAGACAGTTGTATGGCAGATAATTTGTCATAGCTTTAATTCGAGATATAAAGCAAACAGGCCAACAGAAGCATGTTGACAATATTAGCATTGAAGGGTAACCATTCAATGAAAAATTTCTCGGCTGTTGGGTTTAGTCCAAAGCAGCATCAGCATAAATCGATAAATTCCGCCATGTGTGGTCATGTTCCATATTGAAGATAATCACAGTGAACAAAGGTACATCTCGAATAATTCCATTACAAGCTATGACGTTGATGTTACTGACAATCTGTAATAGTCCAGAGCTTCTGAAAAATATAGCAAACAGTAGCAACAAAAGACAAACTAAGGGATAAGGGTGGGAGGGTGAATAATGTTTCCTCCTCGACTGTTTAACGCAATATGCCGCACCGCTAAATTTCAGAATATTTATATCAACATTCCCGCTAAAAAGGTTGCACGTGAATAGAATGGTATTACAGAATAAGCCAAACGAACAGACCGCGGCGGAAGTCGTATTGTTAATGTTTACAAAATTTAATATAAAAAAATGGACTAGATATGTAAAAAGTGGAATTGCTGAGTGAATATTTGAACGTTAACTAATACAACAAATCATATATGTTCAATACAATAAACTAATTTAATTATTATGATATTAAATTGAATTATTGTATATGAACTATAAGCAAAATTAACTGAATGTGTGTAATGCCTGTTTTATGCATTGTCAAAGTTGGGTAAATTGACGACATTTGCATACCATTGGACTTGTAATTATTGAGGACAGTTGTATACCACTTGACTAAGTACAAAACTTAATGCAATTATTTTTAATAAACAACAGAGACAGTTGTATGGCAGATGAGTTGTCATAGCTTTAATTCGAGATGTAAAGCAAACAGGCCAACAGAAACATGTTGACAATATTAGCATTGAAGGGTAACCATTCAATGAAAAAGTTCTCGGCTGTTGGGTTTAGTTCAAAGCAGCATCAGCATAAATCGATAAATTCCGCCATATTAGCATTCATTATTAATAATGCTAATCCGCCAAATTTATCGACGACAAATCACACATACCATAAAATTTAGCCAACAAACATGCAAAATTGAGCAAACTAGCCATCAAAACGTGGCAAACTAGCTATAGCAAACAAACATGTCGGTTAAAGCAACTTTTTTATTATTATTGTTTTATTATTTTTTTACTATTTTTTTTATTATAGCATTTTATAGCCAAATCAAACACATATAAACTATTATGTATGAATGCAAACAGATTGTTTTATGCAATTAGCAAATCAACATTGTTTTACATCAACTTTATACAGGGTAAAGTTTTGTGTAAGGATTCAGCATATATTGCAAATTTTAAATGTTTTATCAGTTCCTTCGTGGAATAATTGCCTAGATCATTGCCACCAACGTGTAGAAGAAGTGCCCTTGGTATTTCAAAACATCTGATAGAGCTAGACACTATTGGAACAATATTTATCCAACTCATTCCCGGCATTCCAACCCATGTAAGCTTAAAACCATACTTATCAAGGCCAAGATGTGTGCCAGTAGGCCTCATCTTAGTGTGTCCTTCTGCCCTTGATATAATAGATGAACCAATGATCCAGATTTGTTGCAATTCTGAAATGTCGAAAGGATTAACGTTCAACTTGGTAAGTTTTTGAAGGCTAATAATTTATGCGAACGTAGCTCATGTGTGCGTTAGATTTCCACTGTCCCATTTGTTTAATATCATCATCAGATTTCCCTCTCAAAATGAAAGAGGTTGCTGCCCCTATACGAAATGAGTGTGTATTGAAATCTTGTTCATTAATGTTTAGAAAGCGTAAAGTTGATTTTAACATAGACGAATCTTGAAAACGAGTAACAGATTTATGGTTGAAATGACAAAATAATGGGCCTTCAAATTTTGGTCTCAATTTCAAATAATTTAATAATGTGTGTACAGGACAAATGTTGACATTCTCAAATCTTGGTATTACAAGATTAGTTCTGATTGCTAATTGATCCGTTTTTGAAGATGGTAAACTTAAATTAATCAAACCATTTTCCTTATCAATTGATATATCGGAATATTGTAACATATGCCTCTCTGGCAAATGAGATTCAGCAAATTCACCAACTCGTAAAAATGCAAAAAAGGCAAGTGAAAAACAAGACGAAAATAGAGCAGTTTCATAAACTGATGAACACGTATATTGTAAAGCATCAAAAATCTGCATGAGCAAATCAATTGTAATTGGTCTTCTTGAATCAACCATTTTGTGTATACGTTGCATGCCTAATAACATTTTTGTAATTATGAAACTATTAGTAGTATCCAATAAACCAGATATTTTCATCGTAAAGCTCAAGCCAGATATGTATGATTTGACTGTTGAAGGGGAATATTCATTTTTTGACAAAAATGTAATAAAATTTATCAAATCCGACAGTGGAACTGGCCACTCTTGTTCTAAAATCATTTCACATCTGAATGATTATAATGCTTTAACTGCATTATCATAAACGTTCCATGTATTCAAAGATATAGAATGTTCTATTAATCTTTGATATTCTCCCTCAAAAGGCTCAAGAACTCCAATGGAACTTGGGTTGGAAAGGGATCCGCTTGAGGAGCAAGTTGTCGGAATTTCTTAAATTGACGGCGAGATAATGCATCAGCTAGAACATTTTTTGAAGACTCAATATAAACAGCCTTTATATGGCAATTACCAATCAAAGTCCAATATACAATGCGTCTAAGTATGTTAAGGGCACATGCACTTTGTAATGCTTTTGTATTAAGAATTGTGACTACGGCAATGTTATCTACATGAAACAAAACCCTTTTCTTGAAGAGTTCAGCATTCCAAAGATATATTGCTAAAGCTATAGGAATAATTTCTAGATAAGTCATATCCTTCAATATATCAGTATTCTCCCATTCTTTTGGCCATTGTAGAAAGAACCGCCTGCCCATAAAATAACATGAGCAACCGTTCTCAGCTAAGCTTGAACTATCGCTAAAGAGTTGCAGGTCATAGTTAGAAAGCCATGTTTCATCTAACATATATGTAATCCCATTGAACTCTTCAAGAAAATATTTCCATATCATAAGGTCTTCAGACATGTTCTTTGTAACTCTGATGAAATGAAATGGTTTGTTTGCTTTAGATGTTGCCATATATAATTGCCTACTAAACGCTCTACCCGCAGGAAGTGCTTTTGTGCAAAATGCAAGCAAGCCACACAAGGAGTGTAATTGTTTTAATGTAACCTTTTTGCAGAAGTTACTGTTTTAATTTGATTTAACAACTCCTTCACTTTATCTACTGGGATTTTTACAACCATATTTTGGGTATCAATTGTTAAACCTTAATATTCTAAAATTGTGGTATGGCCTTCCGTTTTTATACGGTTTTGAAAAACCGTATTTACTTGTGGCCTATCGGCCATTTTTGTTTGTTTACATGACAACCGTCATGATCTTATCACTTGTCGAGACAGAGATGGCTAATCAAAATATAGATCTGGTGCTTGTTAGATATCACTACACTTTGAATGTTTCTACTTTTGCAGATTTTAAGATAACTTATCGTGTCTCAAATGGTAAATGTTTAACTATGACAAATTGTCAGGAGGATTAAAATGCCGATATTTTATTTATATTGTTTCTCTTGCTTGTATTATTACGCTAGTTTTCATTCATAAAAATATTCCGACAAATAACGTAAATTAACGACTTGTTCTACATTCAATTTTACGATAAATCTAGTTGTGTATGTTCCGTTTTCATTTTTTTTTTGCATTGTATAATAATGCTTGATTTTTGTAGCGCTTTGAGTATCAATTAATGTGTAAATAAAGTATTTATGTCGTTTCCTTGTAATGGGATTCCCCTTATAAGCTCATTAATTATTTCCCGCCATATACGACCGAAGTACGACAGTAAACGAAATAGTTCACAGTGATCGTGCGAAAATTCATGGAATCGGTTCTAATTTGTTTAATTTTGAGAACAGAATCAGCATAACAGAAATAATTAAAAACGTGACAGTGACGTAGGACACTCTTTAAGCCTTTACAAAGATGCGAACAGTTACTGGCGTAGTAATTTAATCTATTATTTTCGCGTGGGTTTGTTGACAAACATTAATCAAAGGTAGAACAACATATGAAAAGTGCATGATGAAATATAAGTAAGATCTAGCATAATTAAGGGGAGATAATTGGACTTATTGATGTTATTTTGTTGTTCTGTGTCGGCGACCTCAAAAGCAAATCACCTCTTATGGAACGACCATTTAACTTGAAGGGGAGGGGGGTTAGGGTTCTTAAAATTTTCTGATTCCCAATGTTGCTGAAAAAAGTATTCTGATTTTGGTGGAGGAAAAAAAATAATCTGATTCAGAGTTTTGGTCATATAACCTAATGTTACATTCTGTAATAAAGTTTGCACTTTGCGCGACAAAAAAAAATTAATATTCTAACTCTCGTCTTGTCCGAAAAAAAAAATTTCTGAACGAAAAAAAAACCCCATAACCTGAAAGTTAACCAAAGCTAGTACACCATATGAAAATGCATGAAGAAAAATAATTGTGGACCTGCATAATCAAGGGGGAGCTAATTGGACTTAAGGATACTTTCATGTTGACCTATGTAGATGACATTGTAAGAAAATATACTCCTCTGGTTTGTAAGATGTCAATGAAACTTTAACCAAAGGAAGTAAATCCAATCAACCTGTGCATAATTATGGTATTGCATGAAGGAGGGATAATCAGACTTTGCTGCATTATGTTGTCAAATTGGGCCACAGAAGTATTCTTTTGTGGCGTAGCCACAGTACTAGTATTGCATTGGGCTTCATTTCAACATCAGGAGTCAAACTCTATACAAGTAAGACATAAGTTTCCTTGTACAAAAGAAGACCAATTACACATTAATGCATCTTTTCAAGTTCTAGTCACATATGACATTGACCAATTAAGTTATAGCTACCTTGATTTGGAAAGCATTACATAATAAAGTCAGAAAAGGTAATAAAAACAGAACATAGAATGGAGCTGCATGCAGTGACATATAGGAGCAGTTTTAATTTGATTGGTCAATAGTGAACACATAAGCACTTGTACATGTTGGATATAGCCATAATAAAAGATGTCAAATACTGTGATGTCATACTTACCAGAGTTATGGCTTATACCAAGTTAATGACATTTAGTGGTTCATCTTGTCAGTAAGATCTCTGTCACCTGACTCTTAACCCATTCCACATTTAAGTGAACATTTTATTGAGAAGTTTGAGATATTTGCTATGATGGTTGATTTAGTATAGTACATGCCCGTCATAATATAACATATAACCTTGACCTCATTGACATAGTTAAGTTGACACTCTGAATACACAGACTGGTTACCAATTATTGGTCAAATGATTCATCACGAAGTATGTCGGACATGTTATGTTCCTTATATATACTTAACACTGCAAAATACAAATCCCAAGCATGTATGAGATGCACAAAGAGATACACTATCACTTCTCTGCAGCATTAAAGTTGGTGATATATGTTAGTATGGAATGTCTGATTATTTGGAAATCATTCATCCTTGGAATCACAGCTAATATAAAGTTTCGAGGCAAAACGTATATCAGCGCTTTCGCGCTTTGATTTCATTCGCAATTGGCACATCTAAACGTTCACAAACACCATCAAATTGATTCATTACATTTGTGCAATTTTTTGTGCCAGCTTCACCAGCAAAAAAGAAATCATCTAAATAATGGTCTAATTTTTTTAATTACTTTTAAAACAAACTAACCAATGAATAAATGTTGAAAATTGTTCAAAGGTTTTGCAGGAAATTTAGCACCCCATTGGAAGGCATTTATAATGTAATAATTAGATCCAATCTTAAATCCAAGAAGGTCAAAGTCACCTGGATAACATGGTAACATTCGAAATAATGATTTTATATCCTTTTTTCCAATTAAAGCCCCCTTACCTAATGTTTTAACAATTGATACCACATTATCAAATGAAGAGTAGTGAACAGCTGTATGCTGTTCATCAATATAATCATTTACACTGTTTTACGGTGGGTATGACAAATGCGTTATTAATCTCCAACCACCTGTTTTCTTAGGAACAACATCTATCGGAGAACATCTAAAATTAGAAATAGGCCGCTTTTGAAAAGGTCCAGCAATTCTACCCAAATGTATTTCATTTACTACTTTTTGTAATGCAACAGTTGGATTAATAAAGCCAGATTTTAGATTTTTTGTTTCTAATGCTAATCTAGGACCACTGTATTTAATTTTGAATCCATTTGAAAAACCATCAAGTAATTCATAGGCAGCAGTATGATTAGTGTAAAGATTTAGGCATTCGTCAAGCTCATGGAGTTTAATTGGTGAAAACCCAAGTTTCCAAACATTGAATCTGTCATCTGAAAAACTAAGTCTATTGTTTGTTTTGAGGTCCATTACCTAGCAATGGAGGTCTTATATTTAAATTTACAGCTGCTGCCCTTTGAGAATTTTGCAAATATGAATTTGTACTTTTGCGAGCATTTAGTTGTGCATTGGAAATCTTTTTAAAAAATTGATTGCACAAAGCAGCAGGATGAATGGCACCGCATTTCATACAATTATGACGGTACGTGCAATTACGCATAAAACAACCTTTTTTAAAGTTATACTCATAACATGGTCTATGACTTCCATTATTAGAGAGAGTTGACTTCTGAAGACCAGAAGCACCCTTAGCAATAAAACGTAACCAAAGTGTACCATCAATTTGTGACCATGAATTTGTCGGATTCAATGACATTCTAAGTCTAAATTGCTGATCGTACATGTAAACACGGTCAAACGTGGCGTCAGATATTGCAGCCCTAATTATTGCCATGTACATAAAAAAGATCTCCAGCAAGAAGTGGATGTTTAGTAATTAAAACCTTAGCATAATTTATGAAAGCTTTCAGTCCACATAGATATGTTTTCAATGTGCTTTTGTTGCAGGTTTGTTGACTGACTGAAGTACTAATCGGCCATTATCAACAGCAATGCAGTTCTGGTTTTCATTAGGCAAATTAAAATTTTGTCTTAATAACAAAGATAAATCAATGTATTTCAAGTTCCATATTTTATCTTTTAGTGCTTGTGGTAGAAAAATGTCTAATTCATTTGTAAAGGCCATTAACATTGGTGTATGTGTATCACTTGTGCAAGGCATATTTAATAGATTCTCACCATTTGCAACTACTGGTTCAGCTTGCACACCTTGATTTTGGGTTGCCACTGGTTGCAAAACTGGTTGTACCGGAGGTATAACAGGTGCTGGTAGGCGTTGTATTTGTGAAACGGCAGGTTGCACTCGTGGAACAGCAGGTTCCGGCTGAATATTAGCTTGTTCATCAACTTGCACTGGTTGTATGTTCCTGGGATTACGGTTACGCCTCGGCCTAATTACTTCCTGTTGAACTGCTCCCGGTTCTCACCCCCGTAATATCTGCCTGTATGCTAAGTCCGCTCTCCTCCCTCTAGCTCTAGGCATGTATAAAACAAACGAAAATTGTCAGAATTCAACATAAATGCTGTGTTCATAAGATTACATTAATTTGTATTATTGCACGATACATTATGCAAGCTGTATTGCTACAATAGAGCTTAAAGAGTATATGGTTCTATCAAACTACAAGACTTTGCTCATCAAATAAATCAAAATTGGCTCTTTGTAAAGTTTCATTGCATCATAAAATTGCTCAGAATGGCTTTATCTAAATGTATTGGGTTCAATATTTGCCGCATGATAATATAAATGTTCATGTGTATGTTTTGTATATGTGTATCCAATTATCGAATACATCGACAATGGACCCGCTTAAATAAAATTAATAGTACATATTGTTTAAATATCAAGCAAATTGTCATCGCCCGTACTTGACAAGGTAATTAAAAAACACACTAAATATCAGTGATAAATTAAACAAACTGGCACGCAGATTAACCACAGACCGTTTTAAATAAAAGGCAATATTTGATTGAAATAAACTGATGTTTGAATCGAAAATTTGTTTAAAAGTTTCAAGCAGAATATTAAAAAGTAATATAAATAGTTTACTTATCTTGATTTGTGAAAACTTCTTATTGAATAATGTTTCCTCCTCGACTGTGTAACGCAATATGCCGCACCGCTAAATTTCAGAACATTTGTATAACATTCCCGCTAAAAAAGTTGCACGTGAATAGAATGGTGTTACAGAATAAAACAAGCGAACAGACCGCGACGGAAGTTTACAAAATTGAATATAAAAAAATGGACTTGATATGTAAAAAGTGGAATTGCTGAGTGAACATTTGAACATTAACTAATACAACAAATCATATATGTTCAATACAATAAACTAATTTAATTATTATGATATTAAATTGAATTACGTAGACGAAATGGGAATTATTAAATTTTCAACAGTAGACGAAATGGGAATAGACCAAATGGGAGTAGACCAAATGGGAAGTTACCTTGTACTGTTCCGACAAGCGTGGTTTTATCTTTCTAGTTTTGTCGTGTATTATTCTATGAATGTCTATAATTACCTGTGTACTTTTTTTGGCCACGGTATTGTAGGTTCTTCTGCGATGTACCGATTATGCTTACTCCTTTGGTATCTTCAAAATCTTCTTACAATGTATAATAGTTTATTTCAAGTGCCTACATAAATGTATACATATTTTTGTTATCATTTTCAGATTGAAATAATTATCACAAAAGCACAGGTTAAGAATATAAATATAAGGATGCTGAAATCCACATGTGTAAATGAATGCCACAGCTACCAGTTTGCAATATGTTTTCCAGGGTAAGTTTATAATAACACGTGTAATGCCATTTGTTTTGTTTGACTTCGTTCTGTGTCTTGTGCCCAATGTTGCCAGTGTCTCTGGATTGTCTATTTTTGATTCCCTATTCGGTTTTCTCTTATGCGTATTCATTTTGTCGAACTGGCTGCAAATCATGGACAAACTGTATCACAGTCGGGTCGAGTGTACCTCGGCATGTGGTTATATGTAGATGTAAATCCAACTACATACGACCGAGGCCATCCCGGATTTTTGGAATTGTATATATAGTTTAATACAACATCGTTTGCCATGCGGTTGTATATACATGCACGTGTGTTCAATGTGTATTTTAAAGTTTGGGTTCAATTTGACATTTATTGAAATGATTAATGTAGAATTAGTATTCTCTACAACTACGGTTATTTTTTGGCGATCCTTTTATGCAGTGCGAAATATTTAACACTATAGCATACAATGGATATGCATGCATAACCATTTCAACACAAAAAAATAGTGTGATGAAGGAATATGTTAGGCTGAGAGAGGAGAGGAGCTGAGCTGTGCTCCGTATTGACATTGTTGTCTCCACTCTCCCGCCGTAGCTTGGGCTAGGATAGGCTTTGGCTACATTCTGATTTGCTAGTTTGGGGAACTAGCAATTATGAATATCTGATTTCACTGGGTTTCGTGGCTGGGGTCCTAGAAATCAAATATACAAGAGTATACTTTTATTATTCGGAACATCAATAAAGTGAGCCCACAGGCGCTCGTGGCATGGATTTACCACCACCCCCTTTTTTTTCTTTCTAACTTTCTGTTTGCAAATTTATTTTCAATAATATTTCTTTATTTCTTTATTATTTCATCTCTTTTTCCTTATTTTAACTTGTTCGTGTCAATATTCATATAATCTTATGTTAATATCAAATTGCATGTGTCGACCCTATATAGATACTAATAATCTACAAGACAAGCAACTCCGCAGGTTTAGAAATCGTACCCCTGCTCGCTTCGAGTACATTTATTGCACCTTATTTCCATTATGTCATTAAAACTAGGACATGTATTCATTCCTAAAAGACCCGTCTTTCCGCCCCTGTTTTAGTT
>MJUT01013015.1:176712-189727 GCA_002080005.1 Gigantidas platifrons | reverse complement strand
TGTTTTTTCTATACTCTTTAGACGTTATTGTTATATAAGAACGTAGATATCACATCTCTATAGCATTAATCTAACGTGGTGATATATAAACAAGAAAATAAAAGCTAAAAAAAGATGAACAAAACGGATCCCATCAAAACCCAGGGGTGAACCTGGATGCTCCTGTAGGGTAAGCAGTTCCTGCCTCTAATAAGACATTCGCCATGTTACTCATATGGTAAAGACGAGCAGGACACCACTATCCGCAATAAAGCAACCAACACAAATAGGACGTGATCGCAACCATTACCATGAATAACGTCTAATACAATGGACTTTAGTTGTGTATTTGCACGTCTTGAAAGACAAAGTAGGAGAAATTGACACCCGTAATTGGTTATGCCAGTTATGTTTTTGGTGTTTAGTGCCACTTTCAACAATCTTTCAGGTTTATTGGTGGCGGAAACCAGAGTACCCGGAGAAAACCACCGACCTTCCGTAAGTCACTAACAAACTTTATCACATAATGCATGGGCGATATTCGAACTCACTACGTTAGTGGTGATAGTCACTGATAGCATTGATAGTGTAAATCCAACTGCCATGCGATCACGTCCGATACAGCTCCACATCTAATTGGAAGAGCTATGTCATATAAATTGAAATCAGAGTCCCGTCAACAAAAAGTGTTTTACTTTTATTTGAACGTCTTGATTTGTAAATTGCAATGAGTTTTCAACAACATAACATTTCTATGTGCCAATATCTACAATTCAAGTAATTTTAGATTTCAAGGCTGGACACGATGGTTCTGATGGTATATGACACAGACTTTAATCCAAGTACTACAAAGTTTATTTTTTGCGAAAAAAGAGGAAGTAGGAATTTGACGAAAAATGGAATAAGCGTAACATTTGTGGACTATTTTACACATGATAGCACAATGAGGTATATGTAGATAAAATCATTGACCTTCTGAAATATTTAGACTTGTTTTTTTTTCATGCATAGCACCTTTCTGACCTATTAAATATTTTAAATTAAATGTACTTGATCTATGATCGAAGATATTCGATATAACTTTTACCCTTATATCATTTCATGTTTAAAAAGGTCAAACTTATATAATGCACTTTTCATATTCTTTTATCGTTGATCAAGTCAAATAAATGATAAAATTGAATTAATATCTGAACTTGAACATTACATTGAATATATCTTGAATTCAAACTAAAGTATTTTGTTTTATTTGATTTTTTTTCAGCTTTGAAATTTTAATTGAGGCCGTATGTAAAAAGGAAGATTGTTATGGCCAGATGTGTGATATCTGTGGTAATATTTGTTGATAATCTAATGTTCCATTACCATCTACAATATTTATAAGATAAAATAATAGTGATTGAATGGGTGTTGTTTAACGCCAATTCAGCATCTTTTCAGCCATATCATAGCGAGAACAAGTTAATTTTCAATAAGATGATGATGAGGTCCGCTTTATCCTAGACCAGAGTTGGATTTTTATAGTGCTAGCTCACTGAGAAAACAATCTGCGGTTAGCCATGTCGCTCCACTCTGACATATTATGCCAATTCCGAGCCAACCAGTCTTTGCTGTTTCTCCTTAATGCTGCGTGCGTAGCGGAGAAGGAGCAAATACCGATTTCATAGTCTTTGGTTTGACCCGACCGGGGCTCGAACCCACGATCTACCGAAACTGGAGGCGAACACGCTAACCATTATGCCAACGATGCGGTTGATAAAATAGTAGTCAGAATAAAATTGACACTCTAAATGTATAACCTAATATTTATTACTGAAATTTACAGTTCCTAAATTAGGTTATTATTAATGAAACTAAGGTTCCCCCTCGGGCATAGGTGGCATTATCCGATTTCGGCTATCCTGTGTATGCCCTTTGGCTTTATTGCCCCCAAAACTTTAAATTATTTGGCTTTCCCATCTTTTGACTACATATGCGTACCTGATGAAGGTTTTTCCAGAATCTCGTCGTGTGAACTTAATATGAAATCTACAGTTTTATATAGTGAAACATAAAATTAAACGCGAAAAAATTATTAAAAAACAATTGGACAACTTGAAATACATATATAATAAACGTTAGAGAAAACCGAAGGGGCAATCAAGAATATACAGTCCAGAGACATTGACAACATTGGGCATATAACATTGAAGAAGAAAAAACAGGATTAACATGAGCTACGTCGAAAGAGTGGTTTTCACTAAAAATGTATTAATACTATTAATTAGCTTGCAACTAACTATAAAACTACAAGCAGGTGTATGTACCCCTATATTACGGTAAATATGGAGTAAAGCTGTTTTATCTTAAAGAATGTTTTAATATATGTTTCTAAAACAAAGCATATATGCAAGTTTGTTATTAGTCGTAATACAAAAGTAATTGATATTTACTTTGCCTTATTTCAGGTACCACAACAGAGCTATTAGCGACAACAGATATTTCAACTTCAACAGAAACAACTACACATTTTTCAATAGAAACTACACTTTCTGCAGAACAGATGGGAAACACAACACGTTTCACCACTATACAAATTACGAATATATCTGAAAGTACAACACATGAAAACACAAAAAGTGGTGTCACGTCAACTTCAGGTATGGATATCCAAGCACCCAGACATGACGCACATTTTCAATGTTCAGTTAATAAAACGCCAAATATTCAATATAAAGAAGACACTATCGTGGCTGTGAGATGTAGAACAGCGATAAAATCGCTGCTCTTTTACTTTAACTGATTATTTTAATGTTGTATAATCTCTGATGGTTATTTACATCCAAATCCTTTCTTAATAAGCTAATCTATTTGTTAAATACATTGCATATCTCTTCCATAATCAACACAGTTATTTTGTTTTCACTTGTCAATCTCTTTGGTGCAAGTGATAAAGTTTGCCAGTTGCTTTCCCATGGTCGATGGTTCTCGTTGGATACTCCGGCTTCTTCCACCACAAAAACTAGTCGCCATGATATAGCTGAAATGTAAGTGAAAGTGACGTTAAGCACGAACAATCAAATCAAAAATCATCAAATCAATCTCTTGGGTAAAGTTTTGTTAATTTTGTTCTTTTTACAACGGTCGTTGTGATATCAAATATGTACGCAGACTAATGATATATCTTACCACATATATATTTATCACAATTTAAAATTGAAATACTTACTCATTTGTTAATGATTTTGATATATTCAAAAGAAATAATAATACAAGCAAACACAAAACATATTACAGTCTATATGCAGTAAAACCTTTCAGTTTTTAAATATATATTTACTTTATTTTATTTCAGCTACCACCACACAGCTATTACCAACAACAGATATCTCAACTTCAGGGGAAAATACCACACGTCTGTCAACACAAACTACGTATTCTACGGAATATTATCGTCCAACTCCAACAAAGCAAGATGAAAAAATTACTGAGAGTACAACACATAGTACCACAAAAACAGACTTCGCGTCTACGACTCATCTACCAACATCAACTATGAATTCAAGAACAAAATCAACGCACAATGCCACAACACCTGTTGTATCCAAAATTAGCACCAGTCAAATCAGAACAAAATCAACGCACAATGCCACAACACCTGTTGTATCCAAAAGTAGCACCAGTCAAATCAGTAAATCAACTAAAAGGGTACGTACAACAAATGTAACTAAACCTACAATGTTGATAAAGTATGTAGACAGTACTATTCCATCCCCTCGTACTGTCACAGAACCAACAACAGTCACATACTCTAATACAAACAGTTCATTGAGTAATCCTGTAATTATTAACGTTATTATAGGTTATTTTTTTTCTTTCAGAAAAGATTTTTTTTTGTTTCCGTGATCTGTGACTAACTGTTCGTACTTACTGTCGTGGGATCCGTGTTGTTCCTCTTTTTAGCTTTCTTTGTTGTGTTGTGTTGTGTTGTGTTTTTTTGTTTCGTTTGTCTTCTTCCTGTGTGACAGAATACAAGGTGTTGATATCTTCCGAAAATCACAATAAATGATTGAGACATGCTATAATAAGATCGCACAATTTTATTTAATGCGCATGATGAATTTCTGGAAGTACACTTATTGTTAGAATATTAGAAAACCACAGTTTTTGTCAGCAAGTCAATCAAAGGTCCTAAACAGTAAAGCCAAAATCTGGGAGGAAAATTGACCTTAATCTTGGTATTTTAAGAAAAGTTTGAAAATACCAAAGCGGTAATTAGAAGCCATAATTCGAAGAAGGACAGACAAACATTGGTCAAGAGAAAAAGGCCACAAGGACAAGCAACGATCTATAAAACATTACACAGAAAACTAAATATCGAGTTACACGAACCACACTAAAAACTGGGGATGAATTCAAGTGTTCCAGAAAGGTTAGCAGTTCATTAAATTTCATATATAAATATAATAAACTATGTCAATGTCGAAGCACTGACTAAGGAACGGATTATACCCTCGAGTACTGATATTACACCGGCGGGGGTGTTACTGAGAAACTGTATGCGATAAACAGAAATATAAAAAGGTACATAGTGTTTGTTGTGAATGTACCTTCAACTGTTCTTGTAAAATGTACTTTTCATTGAAAGAACAGTTGTTAGAATACATCATAGCACTATTATTTAATACAAAAGAATTTGATGTGTTAGTTGTAATAGCTACTGTGCGCTATTTTGATCAAGTAGTTATTTCTTTCAAATTTCATCATATTCCTAAGAGTCATGCGATCTCTAGTGGGTTGACATCTGTGTACATAGCCCATGTTTGCAATTACTTCTAATAGTAGACCGAGATTTTGTTAATATAAAGCTTTAAGCGAGGCCTTTTCCTTTAAACATATTGTATTGTTTTTAATTAATCCCATATATACAACGCAAAATACAAAATATTTAATCAAATAATAAAGGAATAATTTAATGGATTCTGAAACAAGAAAGCACGCTCATATTAATTCATAGTTCTAAGATTTGCTTTCTTTTTTAAATTAAAAACGAAACATCCATTCAGTATATCGTATCAAATTTGTACAATGTTCTGATTGGACCACGAAGTAAGTTGGATGGGTATTATAGGATACGTAGACAGTTATGTTGAAAACGTATTTCCGGTTAACCTGTAGTGTATGCTACATGTACATGCATTGTTGTAGTTTGGTATATTGATGTTTCAAATGATGTAATTGTATTTTTATTGTATTTTAGGAAGAGGTAGAAAACAGTAAAAATGTAAAAGCATGGGCTATTACAACTACAGCTGTAGGAATTGTTGAAATAATAATAATTGTCCTGTTAATTGTGTATATCAGATGGTAAGTATGCATATCGTCTTTGTATTTCTCATCCATATCGGTGGTATAATGGTTAGCGTGACTGTCTCAAGTGCGGTAGGTCGTGGGCTGAAGCCCTGGTCAGGTCAGATCAAATCAAAGACTACACAATTGGTATCTGTTTCTACTCCACTAAGTGGTAACAGCAAGACTGATTGGCTCAGAATCAGAATAATATGCCCGGGTGGAGCGACATGCATACTCGCTGTTTCAGTGAGTTAGGACTATAACAATCCAACTCACTGTGTTGGTCTAGTGCAAAACGGACTTTATCACCATCATTATCTCTTCTAAATGTAATTTGTTCCCTCCATGTTATAGTTGACAAATTACTCATTAATCACCCATTCATTCTCTGCATCTAAGTATTAAATACGTAGTTATCTAATATAAGGCGCACAACGCGTTTCTAGAACAAACTTTATCATTAGGTACGCCCAAAGGCAAAAGATAGGAAAGTCTAATATCACTAACGTTGTTAGTTAACAGCGATATATTTGAAACGTTGGTGAAATTGGGGTTTAAATGTACATTATGCAATTAATGACTTTTCATAAGGTTGACACGATGATTTATTAACCCCAGAAGAAGTGATAATTACCTATGTCAATGGCCGAAACGTTAATGTTAAAGGAGGTACGATTGGCTCATACAAATACCCCGTCCAATCAAACATTTGATTTAAAGCAAACGTCATCAGGATTTCTTCGATGTATATTTGGGTACTTGGCGGCTATGATAAATTAATTGTCTACCTCTCTTAGACATTCTTAGTCATTTAATAAAACAAAATAACACACTTCGGTGATGTGATAACAAATTGTACAACTCGACCATATGATAGTCCCATGCCACACGAATGGTGAGCTCCTTCCACATAAGCGTGTACACGTGGTATCTAATAATGCAGCATATCTTATCATAGAGGCCTTATATGTGCTCGACAAGATTATCCCACACGATTCATTAGACTTGTTTTCTTGTTGCAATATAAAGTATATCCCCATTGCATTGCCATCATTTTTCCTACATGCTCTATTATTTCTTAGACTTATGGCTGACATATCGCTCACTCGATGTGAAACAAATAATCAATCAATCAATCAATACTTTTATTTTCTTGATACATGTATTTTTTTTATTCCAGGCTTAAAATACAAAAGCACACAGCCTCCAGTAGTCAGGAATTTATTTCGCATTTATAATGGAAAATTCCTTTACATTCAATAAAACATGAAAGATTAATTTATGTGCAAATATGTAGATTGTATCCTTGTGGTAGAAAACGGAACTTTCAGTTTGAATGAAACAATAGAGAATAGTGGAAATAATGATATGGGGTCTTCGTCCTATGTGTTTTAATTTATAAACTGACAAACACCATTTTAAAACATTTTGGTTATACTTTGTTGTGTAATCTGCATACCATTTTACGTAAAAGAAGGAACTAATTAACTCGCACCTTTAAAACCAAATACAATGAAAAACAATAAATACCACACCTGTCGGTTCTCGGGCTGATATCATGAACTAGGGTTGATTAAGAGTATGATATGAAAAATGCCATGTAATAATCTATATCTTACATTTGACACAAAGACCAACGTTAATATCACTGCATGTCTGGTATTATAAGCTAATAGGCCAAAATGCACATCTGATATGATTGATTGGTCAAAATGTATGTGTATGAGGTTATTAAAGCATTTTGCACAACCATTTATTTGTTTAATCTTGCATTCTTCTGAAAACAGGAAACCAGCCAGCATAAAAAAACATTTAGAAAATATTTGGTAAATACATGTCTAATATGATAGCAAGACATTAACTAGATGGTGCCTTTCCATTCAACTAGAGGCTCACCTGAGTCTGTTTCGCTCACCTGATAATCATGTGCAGTTTGTGTTCAATGTTCAATTAAGTTTAGATATGAAGAAAAAATAGTATATACATAGGATCCGATGTACAGTTGTTTCCCATTAAACTAGGACTTCAACAAAAACAGAGGGTTGATAGAGGAAATATGTAGACATGTACCGAAAGCACCCAATGCAATCCAATCAACAATAATGCTATATGGTCTTCATCCTTTGTATTTTAATTTATATACAGACAATCACCATTTTAGATTTTGTTGTTATACTTTGCACTGTACATTATTTATTCCTCTGTGAAAAACAGGAAATCACAACCATTAGGGAAAAGTTCATTCCTATATATTACACGTAATATCCAACCGAACTGAAACTTTCACGAATGCTTATGTATTGTCATGTAGAACTGTTCAGGAATCAGGCATCTTTTCTTAAAATTATGGGGCGCTTTTTATAGACAGTCCGATTTCTTTCTTGTATGTTATTTATTTATTATTTTGTGTTGTTGTATTGCATATATAATATGTCTATTTGTATTTATATAGAATGTGAGTTTGCTATGTCCTCTTGTACACCTGTGTGTCTGAGTTTGTATAAATAAAATCTTGTCTTGTCTTGCCTTGTAATCTTAATACAATTTTACGTAAAAGAAGGAACTAATTAACTCGCACCTGTAAAAACAAATACAATGAAAAGCAATAAATACCACACCTGTCGGTTCTCGGGCTGATATCAGGAACTAGGGATGATTAAGGGTTAGTTATGAAAATGCCAAGTGATAATCTAGATCTAACATTTGACACAGACCAACGTTAATATTACTGCATTTCTTATAGGCCAAAAGACCAATATGCATTCCTGATATGATTGATTGGTCAAAATGTATTTGTATGAGGTTATTAAAGCATTTTGCATAATCGTTTATTCGTATAATCTTGCATTCTTCTGAAAACAGGAAACCAGCCAGCATAAAAAAACCATTTAGAAAATATTTGTTAATGTGATAGCCAGACATTAACTAGATGGTGCCTTTCCATTCAACTATAGGCTCACATGAGTCTATGTCGCTCACCTGATAATTCATGTGCAGTTTGTGTTCAATGTTCAATGAAGTTTAGATTTGAGGAAAAAATATTATATACATAGGATCCGATGTACAATTGTTTCCCATTGAAATATGACTTCAATAAAAACAAAGCGTTGTTAGAGGAAATATGTAGACATACAACCGAAAGCAACCAATGCAATCCATTCAACAACAACAAAAAATATGACGAAAAAAAATTCTATATACATTTCAAATATTCAAAATTTCGGAATTTGAGCCCCTTGTAGAACCCTTTGCGAAATAAGGTAACATTGTTGTTGTTAATGGCAAAAGGACTGCATATTAAGTTTGCACGAAAAATAAAATAAGTTTAATTTATTAGTTAATGGTACTTATTCATGTGCACGAGGTTAGTATACCGTCTTTAAAATGTCCCACAGATTTTCTTGCGCGGCTAGGAGTGATAAACATGGTTTTATCTTAAAGATCGTAGATACATACCTATGATGTTACAGCCAATGGGTAGACATACTTAAATCAAAGTGCAGTCAACTTTAGCCAAGTTAGTCCAAATGTTACTTATTCATTTATACGAACGGGGGGTGCCCTTTTTGAAATTGCCCCTTAGATTTTCTTACGATGCTAGAGGCTATTAACTTGGGTTTAAACTAAAGGTCTAAAGTATACCTACGTATGATATTGCTGCAAATGTGTAGATCTACTTAAAAACGGCGATACCCTGTATTTCATTTAAGTTACCTCCCCTGTAACAACTATATACTTAAGACGTTTTACTTTCAAAGCACATCAGAAATCGGACGAAATCGTATTGTCCTGCAACGTCGCTCGCAGAACCGTTTTATTATTATGTTACATCGAGGTGGGTAATTAAAATAAATAATTCAGGAATTCCATTCATAAAAAGGATCGCCAATCTAGATATCTTAAAAAAAAAAACATTAGTGGACATCAATATGGTCTTGGCGTTTAACGCCACTTTCAAAAACAATTCAGTTATATCGTAGCGGTCAGTTTTATTGATAGAGGAATACAGAGTATCCGGAGAAAACAACAGACATGTCGCAGGTCAATGACAGACTTTATCACAGAATGTTGTATCTAGTACACCTCGCCATGAGTTGTGATAGGCACTGAATGCAAAGGTATTTGTAAATCCAACTACTATACGATCATACACGAAAACGACTACCTAAATAAAACCAACCATGATTAAGATAATGTTATGACTGGTCGCTGTTGGTCCGTCGCATTTAATCAAGATTAATCGACACTATGCATTTATTACATGCTGGTGAGGGAAATGTGAAAATTTACTCACCCAAGAGTATCATATTCCCCGAGGGCATCGCTCAAGGGGAATATGATACTCGTGGGTGAATAAATACAGATTAATACATGGGCATTTCCATATTAGCCTGGTTATCATCCTGAGATCTGCAGACGTAAACACCGGAAGTTGTTTATTTTGTCTGAAACGCACGAGGGGCATCTAATATCCGGTAATTTTCCCGGTTGTGAAAATATGGACAGTTTACTTCCGGTCATATTGGTCATACAAAAATGCCTTTATTTTAACTTAGCATGTAATAAATTTTCATATTTCCTGTACCTGCATGCTATAAATGTTTTATTATAGCGAATGAAACCAAGAAAACACATAAATATGTAAAATACTGGCAAACATATTCTAAGTCCATTGGAACGTTGTCTCAGATATTTTAAAACCACATTGTAACGGTTTCCTGCAAATGAATCGTTCCGAGTGCCTCTGACGTTTTCCTGTCAAAGAACGATAACTCTGGCGGGAAAACCCGCGCTACTTCCGAAGTGGTGGAATATGATATTTAATTCACGGAATATGATTTTTGTCCTATGTGATCACGTGTTCTGATGTTTACCCATTGCCTGATCAAATTAATCTATTTATGGTAATTAATATATGATGTATGATAATACACATTGTCGTTTACTTTACTGATATCAACAAACTACCCACAAATTAGATGAATTCCTTTGAAAACTCGATCGTTTTAGCAGAGTGGTCAAACCTGAATGTCTACTGATATTTTTGTATATCAGATGAGTGAGTGAGTGATCGTTGTTTAACGCTAATTCAGCAATTTATCAGCAATATCACGGCGAGAACAAGTTAATTTTCAATGAGATTATGATGAGGTCCTCTTTGTACTGGAGCAACACGCTTTGTTGAATTTTTATATACATATAGTGATTGACTGTTCCCAGTGAGTTTCCAAAACTACGTCATCCATATTTATCTACAGATTAGTTGTACGGAATTTGGGGCTCTGTAAATATAGAGTTAAAGAACGTGATATATTAGCTACCTGATGGCAGATTGTAATTTTGTAGGCATATTAACAAACATCTTGTATTTGAAGTGCTAATGACATGCACATGTTTATTAATAGGAAACATGTTATTGATTCATATATAATGTAGTTATTATCAAAAACTCCTCCCTCAAGCATAGGTGAATTTTTCTGATTTTGGCTCTCCTGTTTATGCTCTTTGGTCTTATTGCTCTCCTCCCTCAAGCATAGGTGATTTTGTCTCTGATTTTGGCTCTCCTATTTAGGTTTTTTGGTTTTGTTTCTCTCCTCCCTCAGACATATGTGACTTTGTCTGATTTTGTCTCTCCTGTTTAGGCCCTTCGGTTTTATTTCTCTCATCCCTCAAGCATAGGTGAATTTGTCTCTGATCTTGGCTCTCCTGTTTAGGCTCTTTGGTATTATTNGTTGAGCGTACCTGATGAAGGTTATTCCAGAAACGTGTCGTGTGCACTAAATTAGATATCTACGTTTTTATTAGAACGAGCAGATTATAGTAATTTAAATAGAGACATAGATAAACGTATTTTAAATGACTTGTTAATGTCTAAAATTGTTTTTTTTTAATATACTGAAAGTTGGCATCCGAATGTGAATGCCTTGCTTCCATGACAGGACATGGGTGAAATAAATTAAAAACCTATAAACTTTTTAAGTCTGAGTATGGTATTGAAAATTATTGTAAAGTTTTAGTGCCTATTTGTACTTTTGAGAAATTGAGGAGTGAAAATATAAAACTTCAAGAAAGAAATTTTTTTAACAGTCCAAATTTAATTGAAGATGAAACCCATGTTCTGTTGCATTGTCCTGTTTATTCTGATTTTAGAAACAATCTTTTTACTGAAGTTTTAAAAGTGAATAGAAATTAATGAGTTTGTCAGATTGTCAAAAAATTGTATTTTTATCTTCTAATCATTTTTATATTTTTAGAATAGTTGACAAAACATGTAATATTTATATCTTCAAATACGTCATGGAGTTTTATATTGTAAATAATATACTTATTTGTGTATTAATATTTGTACTGACCGTATGTACTTGTTGGTATATATGATTTCTTATAGTCTCTCATAAATCTGTATTGATTGGCTTGTGTGTATATATTAATAACTTGTTTAATTTTGAGCAATGAGCACTCTAGTAAGCAAATAACAAGTGTCGAATACAGGTGTGCTGTATTTTGTATAATATACAAATACAGCTTCAAGACACGCCATACAACTTATTTTGGGGCCCACGAAAGGTTTGAGGAATATTTATTTTTCTAAATTAAAAAAAAACACTACCTAACTCCGAAATTGCAGGATAAAAACAATATTAGTGTATTGTAGAAGAATATAAAAAATATTTGTATTCGGCGATGACATGGTTTTAAGATATAGTTGTTATTTTGCAGTTCCTAAATCATGTAAGTATGTGTATTATTAAATCTAGGGTTCTCCTCCCCCTGGAAGACGTGACCTTTGCCTAGTTTGGCTATCCGATTTTGGCCATTTTTTCTTTTACCTGATTATGGTTATTCCAGAAACTCGTGCATGCACACTAAATAAGATAGTTACGTTTTTTGATACATTTGATTCTTCTTTATCTCGTATTTTGCTTGAATCTAAAATCGATACCTCAAAAACAATTATTTGTAATATTTAAAGTGTCAACATGTTTCGAGATAAGCGCTGCACCACTTGTAGATATGAAACGCAGATGAGACTGTTACAAGGTAGGGATGATTAAAAATAGAATCATAATAACGTAACCAATTTATATATATGTTTGTTTGTTTGATGCTGTTTAATGTCACTTTCAACAATATTGCAGTTATATTTTGGTGGTCAGTTTTATTGGTACAGGAAACCGGAGGACCCGTAGAAAACCACCAACCTGTCGCAAGTCACTGACAAGCTTTATAGCATAATAACGCCCTGATTGAGATTCGAACCGACAACATCAGTGGCTATAGGCACTGATTGCATAAGTAGTTGTAAATCCAATTACCATACGATCACGGCCACGACGGGAAGTTTAAATAAAGTTGTAATACTTTAATGTAAATACTTCAGAAATTATTATATTTAATGAAATAACCGCCTTTTCAGCTATTAGTTTAGACAATAAAATACATGTAAAGGATCCTGGAATTATTTGAGGAACTGAATCCTGCAAATTTATACGTCGCATGACACCCCATCCCCTCCCTCCCCAATGTCAAACATATACTGAAACATTATTTATGGGATGTCTATTATATCGATATGAACGATCCAAGAATAAGTAATACGTCTAATCTTTTTTTTAAATCAAGAATGGTAAGGTCTTCTTTTCTGGTCATTTCGATATTTTGCTTCATTTTACTGTTTCACTAAGATTATTTTGCCAAGACTTTT
>MJUT01013015.1:147310-160267 GCA_002080005.1 Gigantidas platifrons | reverse complement strand
GTAAGTTCTTATTTTCTTGTTATAGTGTTTAATTTGACTGTTTCCCTAAGATTGCTTTGCCAACACCTTTTGTGATTCGTGTACTCTTTCCTGTAGTTGCTGTCTTATCTTTATCGTTGCATGTCACCAAAAGAGAATAGGGTTATGGTTGTCATATTGGTGCTTTGTTCACGTGTAGGACGTAAACAAATGCTTCTCAACGGTTTTTAGTAGGGTTCTTGTTACTCGATCTTTAGTTTTATGTGTATGTTTTGTAGATCCTTTTGTCCTTTAGTGCTTTTGCTTATGGACATTGTGTTGTCTATTCTTCTTCGATTTATGGATTCTGATTACCCATTTGGTATCTTCAAAATCTTCTTAAATTGCATATTTTAACCATTGTATAAATAAAATGAAAAAAGACAAAAACAAAAAACAAATATCACACCTTAAACTAATATCACACCTTAAACTATTTAAATATTACAAAATTGTTGTCATCTTCGCGTTACTGTGAAATAATAGTAAGTTTGTTTACCTCCAGTGTAATTAATAAAACACGACATTTTTTAATTGATTTATGTTGTTAGAATGTATGCGAGATATCTGTATTTAATCATTTATTTTTAGATAACATCACCATGCAGTCGTATTAACAATAAAATGCATTAATATATGACAGTTTCTATGCACAAATCACTTTTAAAGAGTAAAAGTAGATATTCTTTTTAGACGACACGAGTTAATCTAAAGTAAATGTAATCATTGATATAAACTAAGGTTCTCCTCCCTCATTCAAATTTGACCTTTGTTGATTTTGGCTATCCTTTGATTTTATTACTCCCAAAGACTTAAATTATTTGGCTTTCTAATCTTTCGGTTTTGAACGTACCTGAAGAAGGTTATTCCAGTAACGTACCTGATGAAGATTATTCCAGAAACGCGTCGTTTGCACTAAATGTGGTAACTCCGCATGACACATTGGAAATGTTACTCGCACGTGGAAAGCAATTGAACGATCGCATCATTTCACTAAGAGGGGGTGTGTGGTGCATGACAGTATTTTTAATCCCTCCACATTTTGTGTAACACCTATGTATACAGAATCATTTCAACCTTAAAACATTCTTGCTTTAAATTATTCGTGACCCTTTCCTGTTTCATATAGAGCGACATATGATTGTAACCTTTTCGTTATGTGTTTTATTGCTTTCTGTAAATCATTCAAGAACGACTGGGTAGTTGCCTGTTCAAAGACGCAATGAATCGGCAATTTTGTCACGGCAATAGGTATCAATATTGCTTTTTTTCGGGATTTCTCACCTTTATTATTTGACGAGATAATATCAGCATGCAGAGTTCTGAATTTTATTGGTACATTACGTTTATCTTGTGATAATAAAATGGCCTTTTTGGGTGTTCTAACCCCAAATATTTCTGACTCTGACATTTTGAGAATTGTGTAGTGTTGATGAGATGAGGCTCGCATGTAGGGTATTCATTTCATTCAATTTTGTACATTACGTACAGTAATATGTTGAGTACTACGACATCTTCTTATACCAATACTTATCCAACAAATAAAACAAAAACAAATGTTGTAGGAATTCTTAAATTTCTACAAACATGTAGGTGGTGGAAACAAGGAAGAAAGAATGACACTGACAAATTGTACTGGAATTTACTTTCATTACTAAAACATTAAACATATCAAAATGTTGTTTGTCATATTTACAACATTTTAAATATACATAAAAAAAATACGCGGACAATAGTGATTAACGGATTGAAATAAAGGAACGACGATCTTAAGTTTTATGGGCAATGTTTTGTAGATCGTTGTTTGTCATATTTACAACATTTTAAATAGACGTCAATAATGGGAGGACAATGTTGAATGACAACGGATTAAAATGTAGGAACGAGGATGTTAAACCGGATGACCAACATGATGAACAGAGTAACAACCAATCATCAGAACACAGGTTGACCTTTTTAATTCAAGTAAAGTAGCACACATCATAAGGACTTTTTCTTAATATTAAGCAGGAACTGCTTATATATCCTTACGGAGCACCTGTGTTCAACCCCGTTTTTTAGTGGGTTCGTGTTACTCGATCATTAGTGTTCTGTGTATTTTTTGTAGATCGTTGTTTGTCTTTTTGACATTTTTCTTTTGGTCATTGTGTTTTCTGTCCTTCTTCGATTTATGCATTCTGACTACCCCTTAGGTAACGTCAAGCTCTTCTTTTTAGATTGGGTTCGTATTAACCAAAACTCGGTTTACTCGGTTAACCTGAAATAAACAATTGGACCGTTTTAATCATCGTTCATCTATATTCATCCAAGATAACTCGCAAACACAGATATTTCCAAATAAAGTCATTAGCAATTTAATTTCCACACAACGAGGATCCGCTGTATTAAACGCAGGAATGGCGGATCTTGAAACACTCCATGTTTATAGTGATGATACTTAATTCGTTGTTACATGTAATAGGAATGCCAGGTATCCTTTTGATAATATTTTTTGTTAATGACATACAATTTTCAGAATCCACTTAATAAATAAACCTCTACTGTTTATCTAAAAAACATGTAACATTTTGTTTCTTTTATACAAGTATGTAACAGTAGATGTTTTGAAAATAAATGAGACACCTTACTCATTTCATCTATAATTACAATCTCAGTACAGGATGGCATACTTGTGCCATATCTCTCGATTGGAATTTAGGTTAATTAAGCTCTCAACCAGCTGAAAATTACAAATGACATGAACGAGTTTCTTTAATTTTTTAAATCGACCAATTAAAAAAAGAGTGTCATTAAAATAACCAAAATAAAATGTTTTCACAACCTACACTTTTTTTTTTAATTGACACCAGAAAGTTAGTTTGTTACTGCATGTGTTCTTCTGTCAGTACTTCTTTATCAATAAAACGAATAATAAAAAATGTTATACCTTACATTATATATTGTATAATATAAAATAAAAGTGATGTTTTTACAAAATTGGTACCCCAGGGAAACATCACTGTTGTTCACTGGTCGACAAATGTTATGTTCCATGTCTGTCCGGAAATGTAACCGTTTTTGCATTCCAGAATTACAATCTTGACTGGAAGTTAAAAACACAAATATGAAGTTTATGAAAACACAAGATAAAAACACACAAATAAGTGTTTATTTCATCCAACATTATTGTAAATAGAGTTTCGGTATAATAAAACAATTATTGCCTGCACTTGCAGTGAACATCATAATTGTTCACCTTAAGTGCAGGCAATAATTGTAATAATATCACACGACCAAAAGAGTTTTTTTTCAAAAACCGAGCAGACAAATCGTTGAAAGATGTATATTTGTGTCTTTGGTTGTATTTAATCAGGAGATCGATTTATTTTTCATCTGTTATCTCCAAAATGTGAAGTAATAAATTGCTAAGATAACACAATGAAGGTGTAGTCACATTAGGTAGGGCGAATGAGTTTACATAGTTTATTAAGGTTCTCCTGCCTCAGTTTTTTTCCTATCCTGTTCAGGCACTTTGATTTTCGTACTCTATAAGACTTTTAAAATTATTTGACTTACAGATACTTTGCCTTTGAGGGTACCTGATGAAGGTTATTCCGGAAACACGTGGTGTGATTTGAATTCGATATCTTGCTGTTTTTGTCACATTTTCTAAACCAATAATGTGTAAGTTAGATAACACAAAAGGTTATTTATAATGATTAAAATCCAACAAATCAAAGTACAGGATTTAAAACTACTATTTGCGAGGGATTTATACACCATTCATTGCTTCCTGACTGCTTACTAAAAGATAAGTCACGCTAAGGACTATTCTATTGAAATCTATCTAACACAGTGTGACGTCATATAATTGGCATTTTTGTAAATAGAGGTATGTACATGTATCATTATTTAGTTATGATTAAATTTCATCTTAGTGTGATGGATAAATTAATCCGCAGCCATATTCTCCTTAATCGGAATACATGTAATTAAATTAAGTTAGTACAACCAGGTAGACATTTCGCTAATTAACTCGTTTAAGTATGAATTGAATTGAAATATAGACTCAATAATGGAATAATTATTTATACATTTTTTATACTTCCATAATTTGATATAGTCTTTATGTATATATCTTTGTTAAAATTTAAGAAGAATTATAAGATACCAAATGAGCAATCAAAATCCGTAACTCAAAGAAGTACAGACAATACAATAACTAAACAAAAAAGGACTAAAGGACAAAAAATGATCCACAAAGCAACTACAAAGAAAACACAAGATCGAGCAACATGAACCCACTAAAAACCGGGAGTGAACTCAAGTGCTCCGAAAGAGTAAGCAGTTCCTGCTCCACTAGTGCATTTAGTTCATTTGGGGTCAACTTGAAATGATTTGGACATCCTTTGTATCAAAATAAAATGACTTTGTAGTCATGGCAATGGGATTTACCTCCACCAAAGTTTTGAGTTCGACTCCCGCACATTACCTATGTCGATGTATACTTGGCATACTGTATAACATTTTATGTTTGTATATATTACGATATCGAACTCACAACTACTTGTTACTGCCATTGTGTTTACGATATACAGCGTAATTTAATGTAGAAATTAATCATTTTTAGCTATGAATTTTTTCAAATTATCGCGAATTTTAATACATGCGAACTTGAAGGTATTACCAAACAATCGTAAAATTAAGTATAAATACAGTAATTTTAATAAAATGAAAGAAACAAAAATACCATACTATCAAAACAGTTCTAAGATACCACCGGATTGTGAGAACAAAGAATGTCATTGACTTAAAACAGGTATGTAATTTTTCTCCGGGTGTTCGGCCGATAAAACAAACCCTCGCGATATAGCTGAAGAATTGTTAGCGATGGCATTAAATCCGGAATACCTCTAATCATAGCGAAATATAATGCATATTTACTGGAAATAATCCAGTAAATATGCATTATATTGCATAATATTTTAATATGTAAAGAGGCTGGAGTATTTTGTTTTTATTTAGCTTTTTTGTAATTGACATAATATATATGGGTCTTCTTTGAGTTTATCAATAGATCCCAATCTGCTATTTGACTAATCCCATATTATCAACCTTATTGGTATTAAAATATGTGTCATTAAATGGTAGATTATTTAACAAATAGTTCACGGAACTGAGGGCCATATGGCAGCTTATGAACCGGGATGTCACCCACAAAATATTATATGGATCGAAGCGAAGCTGAGGTCCATATAGTATTTTGTGGGAGACAGAACGGTTCATAAACTGCCATATAGCCCGAAGTGCCATGAACTATTTGTTATAGTATACTTCGCGTCCAAAAACAAGCCCAATTATCTCCCGAAATAAAGACTCGAAAACGAGGCAGTCCACTGCCGGTCCATATAACGTTATATTGACCGGCTGCGCTAACAAAGACAAATAGGGAAAATAAAAACGTAAAGTATAATATTATTAAATATATCACATTTTCTTATACAATTATTTACTACATATTGATATATAAACTAATAAAAAAAATTAATAAAAAGTATGATTGCTGTCAATACAATTAGTGGAACATGAACCCTTCCGGAGCACCTGAGTTCATATCTGATTTTTAGTAGGGTTCGTGTTATTCGATCTTTAGTTTTATAGGTATGTTTTGTAGATCGTTGTTTGTCCTTTTGTACTTTTTCTCTGAGCCATTGTGTTGTTTGTCCTTCGATTTACGGATTCTGGTTACTCCTTTGGTATCTTCAAACTCTTCGTTAAAAGTAACATGGTAAATATTTGTATTTTGTATAATTTACCTTTAGAAAAAAGTTATTTCATGCAATACATTCTGGTGCACAGAGGGTTATTGAAAATATTAATAAAATGACAAACAAGCGTCAACAAAAAACAGTGATAAATTCCAATCGGAAATGCATATATAATTATATATAGGCAAAATCAATACCACTAACGCACATATACATATACGTGATAGCCAAATAAAATGATGTACGTAATAACCAAATAAAAAGGATAAGAAAAAGAGGCCCATCAAACACTACTAAGAAAACTGAACATTAAGCCACATGAAGTTCACTCACAATCGAAGGTAAAGTCGAGTGTTCTTGAAAGTCGAGCAGACCCTGTTCCACTAGAGGCACCCGTCGTGTTATTCATGTTCAATGATATGTCACATTAGATTATATGTCATGAAAGAATACAAAAGATATATTGTGTCTGCAATTATAATACTTATCATTTTTGTCTAATGGTAAGTTTATCACTTGTAATTTATAGCCCCTGTCCTGACGTACGTCAATTATGTGAAGGTTCACACACATTTCCGGGAATTTCAATACTGACCAGTGACCACCACGACTTATCTAATAAATCGACTAATTTGACGATATAAAATGAAAAATCAAATAATATCGCAATGTCAAAGCAGTTAAAAAAATCAAATAAAGCAATCGTAGGGCGAGTTAAAACGATTCTCCTACCACACAAATACATGCCCGCTCAAATCTCCTCTTTTAGTGAAATCGACCATAAAACGTATAGTCCTGTAGCCTTTTTCACAAAAATTATTACGATAAAAAATTCTCTTAAGTGTGAAACTAAGATTAAAAAGAGTTTCACAAAAATACTTACGAAAATCTTAATTGTAAAGATGGTCCTAACTTTGCGTGTAAAACTACCCTGTCGTAAGTGTACAATTTTGATCGTAAGAGAAATATTTGTCTTATCTTTTATCGTAAGTGAAAAAAAATATAAAAAAAGATGGACGATGCATTGGCGCTCCGACTTGAAAATAAAAAAGCAATTCATCGTTAGCGCATTTTCTCTGGCCTAATTACATGCACACATATTGATAAATGTTTATTGAAATGCATATGGTTTAATACAAACAGACGTTACAAATGACATTGTTGTTTACTCCTTTTTGGTGTGACAAATAACAGTCTATAACGATGCATTCTGTACATTTACCTTTTCAATGCAGTAAAGTGTATCGTTTACATGACCGAAAAAATCAGGATAATACTTTTAATTTTAGATTTCAAATTGGGAACTATCGACAATCGAAAAGATTACTTGCAAACTTAGGCAAAATTCTTCTTTTTCATTATTATTATTATTATTATTTTTTTTTTATTTTTTTTTTTTTATAAAAACAGGAATACGGGATTATCTTCTAGTCATCTACTCCGCTTACAAAAGTTTTGTATGAATCGCCGCTTTAGGACTGGGAGTTTCTGGATCCAATGATATCGCTTTGATTTTGCCTTTACATTAGTAATATAATTTATTAATTTCTGGCAACTTCGATGATCATCGAACACTCTGGCCATACATAAACTTGTGTACATTCCTCTGTTATATTAATATTAATATATAACGGGTATATTTATTCGTCTTCATGATTGATAGATGATAAACACATCTTAATTTGGGTTATCTCAGAGAAATCGGGATAAAAGAACAAGCGTTTAATTTTATGTGGGATGGGATTAATTGGAAAAAAGGGGGGTAAATATTTTGCTGACAAATAACCGATAAAATGAATTATATGAATACGTTTTTTTCACACTCCAATTGCACTCCCTTAAAAATACTTCTACCAAAAGTAACCACGCGTGGATGATGACGCACAACTCCAAGTAATGGTAATTATTATAGATCATTTTAATTTAAATGCATTAGAAATGTTCCTCTATACGAAAATCATATCGTTCATATTTTGTCCAGTTATTGGTGACAGATTCATATATTAGATAACAATTCAATATAAACATACAAACACGTCATAGCATTCAAAACTGCTTATAACTTAGTGCCGAGGATATTTTATAGAATAATATTATTTAAAAAAGTGTTTTGTTGTGCAATGGAAATGAAACTAGGTTGCTAAGGAAGATGGTTTATGGTGTTTAGCGCCGCTTTCAACAATATATCAGTCAGTTTTATTGGTGGAGAAAACTGGAGTACTCGGAGAAAACCATTCACCTTTCACAAATCACTGACAAACTTTATCACATAGTATTGTATCGAGTACACCTAAGGAAGAATTTTTATCGTAAGTGTAATTTTAGTCGTAAGATTAAAATTTGCTGTAAGATAATTCTTGTGAAAAGGACTTAGGAATTGTCGTAAGATAATCTAAAGTAAAAAAGTTAAGAATATAGTTACGAATTTTTGTGAAAAGGGCTACTGGTGTAGAGCAGTTAATTTTAAAATCAACTGAAATGTTGTTGCTGTATGTTAATGGTTTTTTTAACCAGCCAATATTTTACACACTATTTTATAACAAGACCACGATTTCTGAAGAATGTTTATGCTTTTGTGGAGTGATAGAAAAATAAACATGACAATTGTATGGTATAAATGTGTTTTGTTCTCGAAAATCAACATGCTCACATTATATTTGAAATTGATTAAAAAGAATAGCTTTATCCAGCAAACAGAATCTGAAGATACAATGCAATCTTCTACCACATTATATTTTTTCGTTTTTTGGGAGATTGCGGGGGTGGGGGTGTCAAAATGAACAAATATTTGATAATATCAGCTATTTAAATCAATATACGAGGATAACGACAAAATGTTATTGCGTTTAATAAGTCATTAGAAAATATTTTATGACCCAAAATGTCACGTCCAGATTTACACAATTTAACAAAGAAATATTAAATCATATGTAAAGAAAAAACAAACTTTGGCTGTAAACAGCATAAATTAAGTTAAAAGAATATGTTCGTGGGTTTTTACAAGCAATGTACATTTTCTGTAGAAAGGTATACTTGAATCTTCAAAAGATGCATGTTTGATTAAAATGCAATTTTAAAGGGGTGTGCCAAATTACAAGAAATGTATTATACATGCATAGGGCGTTGCTAGATTATATACGGATATGTTAAATATGATATAAGGATATATGTTATGATAATTAATAAATCATGTCTTTTCACTCTTTTACTACAAATTCAATATAAATAATTTGCAAATATCTCTTTTCAAAATATAGCATCTATAAATAACAGATTTTATTTTCAAATGTCAAGATAAAAACGGTCTTGTAATCTGCAATTTTGTCACACAAATTGCATTTGACAAAAGCTTGTCTCAGTGCACGCGATTACCTATATTTTAGGACATATACTATAACCCATCAGACAACTCATGACTTCTTTGTTGTTATCTATATATCTCGTAAGTATAAAACAAATAAAATTGTTACAGTGTAAAAATGTGGTGTAGAATTTTTATTTGTATATTGAAAGATTGTATAAAAATATCACATTGATGTAAAAATATATGTAGATTATATATTGAATTCATTGATTTATGGTTTTTTCCGCCACTTAAAACACTATTTCAGTTATATCGTGACGGTCAGTTTTATTGGTGGAGGAAACCGGAGTACCAGGAGAAAACCACCGACCTGTCCCAAACCACTGACAAACTTTTTCATATATTATATTATATATTGTATGCTAGCAAGTGCTAACAATTATATATGCTTCTTACCGATGGTGTTTGTAATTTTATCAAATGTAGATATTTCAATACCACTCAGTTAAAAGGGCATTATCTGCCAAATCGTAAATTTGTGTTACCCATAAAAACTATCAGATATGATTGATGCCTTAATAAAACGTGTTTCTGAAACTTATAAATGTTATGAAATGTACGCGCATCGGGGAAAAAACGTGTAACTGCTCGTGTTTTGAGATCAATCAAGAAATGGACGCCACCTTATTAATTATCGACAATGTTTACGGAGTTTGTCGAATCGTCATTAAATCAGTATAACAATGCACTTATTTCTTATTTTTTGTGAATCTGCTTTTAGCCGGTGTTAATTATGGACAAAGAACCATGCAAGCTGACAGTTAATAAGCGACAAAATAAAAATTATTTAAGGATTGATTTCAATTTTTTTTCGGTTCATGAAGAAATAAACTAAAAAATGTGGTACACACTGTGTAACCCGCGAAGTGGGTTACGCAAGGGTGTGTACCACATTTTTGAGTTTATTTCGAATGAACCGAGCAAAATATTGTGATCAATCCTTATAAATTAATTCCTAATTATTTTTTTTTCTTCTCCTAAAAATATTTTGACGGATAATAATTGCCTAAACAGAATTAAGATTAAAAAAAATTCCCAATTGAGACCCCAACATGTGACTTCGGTTTAAAATTGTTATTTATGACATGATGGATAAAAGAAATTATAACCAATCAAATTCAAGCATTTGCTACAAATTTATTTATTCGTTTTCATCTGTCACTAGTAAGGTCAATTGCATACGGAAAAAGCGAGGTCAAATTATTTGCTTGCAAGCAAATAAGTATTCGATGGTAATTTTCGTTCTCAAAAGGCGGAAAGTGGTTCGATAAGTTGTTTAATGTGAAATATTTACCTTTATTTCATAATTTTAAAGCTATTTACCAATGTCCAAAGCATACATTTTTCTTGGTCCATATCGTAGTTAATGCCCCTTTAAATTTATTAAAAAAAAAAATAAAAAATGGTTTTAATAATTGGTAACTTTTATATATAAAAGTGTCAAAATTATCATACAGTCGCCATCATCATTTTGGTAACCATTACGAAATATCTGTGTCACATATGATGATTCATCCTGAACTGTTGTTTTGTAGAAATGAAAAAAAATTGCTTACATAACATGCTTGATATTTGTCTACATACACAACGTATTTGATATTTGTCTACATACATAGCGTATTTGATATTTGTCTACATACATAACGTATTTGATATTGGTCAACATATTCTATATTAATATATTCTACAGGTATCTGATTAACAGCTATATGGATATAATAACAACAAGCAAGAACAAGATGTACTTCAATACTTTATTATACAGTTTTATGGTAAATATAATTACTTCGGAACTTCCTGATTTTTAATATTCTTACCATAATATAATAATTTCACGTTTTATCTCACTTCGCCTCGATCTTTTAATAGTCAGTGTGTTCATCTTGAATGCGGACTATCTTGGAGTTGGTGCCCAGTAGGTTTAAGCCAATTGCAAAATATGGCATTAGCTTAATATCTTCTATATGTGCAGGGGCATAAGTAAGGTTCATTCCCACTTGGTCTACTCCCATTTGGTCTATTCCCATTTGGTCTGGTCCCACTTGGTCTACTCTAGAAAAATGATAGTGTTGCAGTTGGTCTACTCTATGAATTTTATATACAAAAACAACATATAAAAAACAATTTCACTCTATTATGGAAAAAGTTTAAGAGAAAGTTTAAAATTTTCAATTTAAAATTGTTATGATATGTATTTATACACATTTAAAAAAAAATTCAATGTCATATACTTTCTTAATTAAAAGGTATAACTATTTTTAAGACATAGATATTTCTGAATTTTATATAAACTATTTATTTATTATGCAAAACAAATCAAAGTTGTGTATGAAATACATTTAAGCTTGGTGATACAAAAAATTAGTATATTTAATAATGAGTTTGTAACATAAACAATGGGAATGTTCATTAAAAAGTCACATATTTCTCTGTTTTTACAGTGATAACTATTTTTGAAATTCGGGAGAATTGTACTCGGTTTACATTATTTCATAGAGTAGAGAATGAAAACAATTAAAACATGAACAGAAAAATAATACACAATCACAACCCTAATACATTATAATTTTAATTTAAAAGATATTATAGACCTCTATTTCATAAAATTTCATTATTGTATATGAGCTCTAAAAATTTTTACCGAATGTGTGTAATGCCTGTTTTATGCATTGTCAAAGTTGGGTAAATTTACGACATTTGCATACCATTGGACTTGTACTTATTGAGGACAGTTGTATACCACTTGACTAAGTACAAAACTTAATGCAATTATTTTTAATAAACAACAGAGACAGTTTTATGGCAGATAATTTGTCATAGCTTTAATTCGTGATATAAAGCAAACCGGCCAACAGAAGCATGTTGACAATATCAGAATTGAAGGGTAACCATTCAATGAAAAAAGTTCTCGGCTGTTGGGTTTAGTCCAAAGCAGCATCAGCATAAATCGATAAATTCCGCCATGTGTCGTCATGTTCCATATTGAAGATAATCACAGTGAACAAAGGTACATCTCGAATAATTCCATTACAAGCTATGACGTTGATGTTACTGACAATCTGTAAACAGTCCAGAGCTTCTGAAAAATATAGCAAACAGCAGCAACAAAAGACAAACTAAGGGATAAGGGTGGGAGGGTGAATAATGTTTCCTCCTCGACTGTTTAACGCAATATGCCGCACCGCTAAATTTCAGAATATTTATATCAACATTCCCGCTAAAAAGGTTGCACGTGAATAGAATGGTGTTACATAATAAACCAAACGAACAGACCGCGACGGAAGTCGTATTGTTAATGTTTACAAAATTGAATATACAAAATGGACTAGATATGTAAAAAGTGGAATTGCTGAGTAAATATTTGAACGTTAACTAATACAACAAATCATATATGTTCAATACAATAAACTAATTTAATTATTATGATATTAAATTGAATTAAGTAAAGGAAATGGGAATTATTAAATTTTCAACAGTAGACGAAATGGAAATAGACCAAATGGGAATGGTCAAATAGTAGACGAAATGGGAATAGACTAAATGGGAGTAGACCAAGTGGGAAGTTATCTTGTACTGTCCCGAAAAGTGTGGTTTTATTTTTATAGTTTTGTCGTGTATTATTCTATGAATGTCTATAATTACCTGTGTACCTTTTTTTGGCCACGGTGTTGTCTGTTATTCTTCGATGCACAGATTCTGCTTACTCCTTTGGTATCTTCAAACTCTTCTTACAATGCATAATAGTTAACTTCAAGTGCCTACATAAATGTATACATATTTTTGTTATCATTTTCAGATTGAAATAATTATCACAAAAGCACAGGTCAA
>MJUT01013015.1:130268-140749 GCA_002080005.1 Gigantidas platifrons | reverse complement strand
CATTCCTAAAAGACCCGTCTTTCCGCCCCTGTTTTAGTTTTGTGCATACGATAGCTCAGTTCTCCAGAATTTTAAGATTTTCACACATTTATTGCCAAATTTTTCGTATAAAGACCCACCTTAGACGGAAGTGAGGTACCACTGCATTAACTTCAACGATAGGGTCAGAAAAATTCCAAAAATTTATTATTTTGGCGCAATATTTTCTGACCCTATCGTTGAAGTTAATGCAGTGGCACGTCACTTCAATTAGTATATATGACGAGCCTGTAAAATCCTGCTGTATCAAAATTGAAGATGGTAGCGATCGCGAAAAAAACACGTATTTTAAATAGTTTTCCAAATATCTCTTTTTTAGATAGATTGGTTTATTTGGTTTATAGTGTTTAACGCCACTTTCAACAATATTTCAGTTATATCGTGTAGTATGTCGGTGTTCATTCTTCAGAACTATTACTATTGTTGATTCAGGCTAACTTGGCCGGGCGTGGCTATCGGTCGTAGTTCAATTGGAAACTTCATTTTTAATTTAGGGTGGACAGGGAAAATAGTTTACATCTGAATTCACTGATCCATTTAATTAGAGTCAATTGACAATTATTATACCTTTTATATGATATACTATGCAAACAACAATACTACGAATAGCCGATTGTTGTTGTTTGTACGAGAGCCTGGTGTTACATATAAATAGTAGATTCGTCCACGGTCATAGTTTGAAGTTCAAACAGGCCGCCAGGTTACTTTGTAACATCAATACTTAATAAAGAAAATTTGTATTCGGTAATCTCTATTATGAACATCGCTATATATATATCGCTAAACCAATAACAATCGAGAGTAATTGTCTTGCAACAGACTCTGAATGGTGAATATATTTGTATATCCATACATGCAAATGGATAAGAAAAATAAACGAAAATAAAAACAAAAAGCACAAAAAAAAAGAAAAAAACACTATACATTGTATTTGTAAATGTTAATATAGGTCTATAAAACTTTATTTCTAAATTAATTTTAACTTGGTGTTTTTTTTTACTTATAGAGTTAACAGGAAACGTTCATGTTATTTCTAATTTGTGCCATTTGTAAAAGCGGTAACGAAAATATGTGTCTTTTATTTTCTTTTTTCAGATCTTGTTCTCCGATTCTCGATCTTCAGACTATGAAAGCAACGCATTGTTTTACCAATTTGAACAAAAATTCCGAATACATAGCAAAAGTGAAAGAACCAGAATTAATAAACAATGTTACCTTTTTTCCAATATATAAACCGGTAAGAACCCCCGTTGTTGTTTTTTTTTATGTCTTCGTTCCGTGTCTTATGTTCCCAATGTTGTCAGTGTCTCTAGATAATCTATTTTTGATTTCCCTTATGTTTCCTCTTACGTATCTTTAGTATGAATGTGTTATTTATTTATGTGCTAGGTACATTAAAGACCGCTTATGGTATTCCACCAACTTTGATTAAAACTGCCGAAAAATAGTACGCTTCACATTTTTATTGAAACTTGGTATAATACAAACGATGGCTTTCCTGTATTTACCATGACAGAACTTGATGAAATTGTTATCGGCGTTATCTCCCCTTTCATTAAATATATAAAGTGACAAACGACAAAAGATAATACCATCATTCTTCTTTTATTGTTTTTCTAAAGTAAAAGAGAACGTTCACGCAACGACACACAAAGCCCTAACACAACATTTTATTCGAGTGATTGCCATTTTTATGATTTTTTTTCATTAGCCGAAAAACGCTTGATACTCATGTAATCGTTGTCGTAATTTAATGGTAATGATGTCTTGACCATTAATCTTCGACCATTTAGAGGTATCGAGGTCAAAAACTAGTAAATGGCCTCTTTTTTGATACTTCATTGTTAAAAAAGGAATGGTTGCTACTAGGTTACAACCCATCTCGAGATTAAAAAAAACCATTCATTTATAAACCCAAGCCACTTGCGTATCAATAGTGCTTTCACACTTGATCTCGTCATTAAAATACACAAAATGTATCTGAAATATCCTATATAGTAATTGATCAACAGTTTTTGTCTTGAATCTTTATACTAACTTGCGAATTGAATTATTCATATGATTTAGGATCATTACATGTCAACAGTTCCACGAATAGCAATCAATTCAGACTGTATTAACAGAAGGAGTTGTTCCGCCCATTGGCGTATTCTTGGTACTAACAAATGTATCCAGTATTACGTCAAGAGATAGTCCCATCATGTGTGGCATAGCTCGATTGGCATTAATACAACCTGTATATGATTTCAAGAGTTGTCTTATAACAGGACTGCAACAATCCATGTACGTCGATTGTGTATTTGTAAATGCCCCTCAATTAACGAAAGCTGTTGCATATGATATACCGGTATATGTTTTTATCTATATTCATTAGACCTTATCGTTATATAAGAACGTAGATATCACATTAGGTACTCTCTATTAACGAAAGCTGTTGTATATGATATACCGGTATGTTTGATCTATATTCATTAGACGTTATCGTTATATAAGAACGTAGATATCGCATTAGGTACTCTCTATTGCATTAATCTCTCGTGGTGATATATAAACAAGAAAATAAAAGCTAAAAAAAGATGAACAAAACGGACCCCAATAACACCCAGGGTGAACCTGGGTGCCCCCGTAGGGTAAGCAGTTCCTGCCTCTAATAAGACATTCACCATGTTACTCATATGGTAAAGACGAGTAGGACACCACTATCCGCAATAAAGCAAACAACACAAATAGGACGTGATCGCAACCATTACCATGAACAACGTCTAATACAATGGACTTTAGTTGTGTATTTGCACGTCTTGAAAGACAAAGTAGGAGAAATTGACACCCGTAATTGGTTATGCCAGTTATGTTTTTGGTGTTTAGTGCCACTTTCAACAATATTTCAGTTTTATTGGTGGCGGAAACCAGAGTACCCGGAGAAAACCACCGACCTTCCGTAAGTCACCAGCAAACTTTATCACATAATGCATGAGCGAGATTCGAACTCACTACGTTAGTGGTGATAGTCACTGATAGCATATATAGTGTAAATCCAACTGCCATGCGATCACGTCCGATACAGCTCCACACCTAATTGGAAGAGCTATGTCATATAAATTGAAATCAGAGTCCCGTCAACAAAAAGTGTTTTACTTTTATTTGAACGTTTTGATTTGTAAATTGCAATGAGTTTTCAACAATATAACATTTCTATGTGCCAATATCTACAATTCAAGTAATTGTAGATTCCAAGGTTGGACACGATGGTTCTGGTGGTATATGATCCAAGTACTACAAAGTTAATTCTTTGCGAAAACAGTAGGAATTTGACGAAAAATGGAATAAACGTAACATTTGTGGACTATTTTACACATGATAGCACAATGAGGTATATGTAGATAAAATCATTGACCTGAAATATTTAGACTTGTATTTTTTCATGCATAGCACCTTTCTGACCTATTAAATATTTTAAATTAAATGTATTTGATCTATGATCGAAGATATTCGATATAACTTTTACCCTTATATCATTTCATGTTTAAAAAGGTCAAACTTATATAATGCACTATTCAGTTTCTTTCATCGTTGATCAAGTCAAATAAATGGTCAAATTGAATTAATATCTGAACTCGAACATTACATTGAATATATCTTGAATTCAGACTAAAGTATTTTGTTTTATTTGATTTTTTTCAGCTTTGAAATTTTAATTGAGGCCGTATGTAAAAAGGAAGATTGTTATGGCGAGATGTGTGATATATGTGGTAATAATTTTGTTGATAATCTAATGTTCCATTACCATCTACAATATTTATAAGATAAAATAATAGTGATTGAATGGGTGATGTATAACGCCAATTCAGCATTTTTTCAGCCATATCATAGCGAGAACAAGTTAATTTTCAATAAGATGATGATGAGGTCCGCTTTATGCTAGACCAGAGTTGGATTTTTATAGTGCTAGCTCACTGAGACAACAATCCGCGGTTAGCCATGTCGCTCCACTCGGACATATTATGCCGATTCCGAGCCAACCAGTCTTTGCTGTTTCTCCTTAATGCTGAGTGCTTAGCGGAGAAGGAGCAAATACCGATTTTATAGTCTTTGGTTTGACCCGACCGGGCTCGAACCCACGATATACCGAACTGGAGGCGAGCACGCTAACCATTATGCCAACGATGCGGTTGATAACATCTTAGTCAGAATAAAATTGACACTCTAAATGTATAACCTAATATTTATTACTGAAATTTACAGTTCCTAAATAATGTTATTATTAATGAAACTAAGGTTCCCCCTCGGGCATAGGTGACCTTAGCTGATTTTGTCTATCCTGTGTATGCCCTTTGGCTTTATTGCCCCCAAAACTTTAAATTATTTGGCTTTCCCATCTTTTGACTACATGCGTACCTGATGAAGGTTTTTCCAGAAACTCGTCGTGTGAACTAAATTTGAAATCTACGGTTTTATATAGTGAAACATAAAATTAAACGCGAAAAAGATATAAAAAAAAACGATTGGACAACTTGAAAAACATACAACAATAATAAACGTTAGAGAAAACCTAAGGGGCAATCAAGAATAAAAAAGACCCAGAGACACTGGCAACATTGGGCATATAACATTGAAGAAGAAAAAACAGGATTAACATGAGCTACGTCGAAAGAGTGGTTTTCACTAAAAATGTATTAACACTATTAATTAGCTTGCAACTAACTATAAAATACAAGCAGGTGTATGTACCCCTATATTACGGAAATATGGAATAAAGCTGTTTTATCTTAAAGAATATTTTAATATATGTTCTAAAACAAAGCATATATGCAAGTTTGTTATTAGTCGTAATAAAAAAGTAATTGATATTTACTTTGCCTTATTTCAGGTACCACCACAGAGTTATTAGCGACAACAGATATTTCAACTTCAACAGAAACAACTACACATTTTTCAATAGAAACTACGTATTCTACAGAACAGACGGGAAACACAACACGTTTCACAACAATACAAATTGCGAATATATCTGAAAGTACAACACATGAAAGCACAAGAAGTGGTGTCACGTCAACTTCAGGTATGGATACCCAAGCACCCAGACATGACGCACATTGTCAATGTTCAGTTAATAAAACGCCAAATATTCAAGATAAAGAAGACACTATCGTGGCTGTGAGATGTAGAACAGCAATACAATCGCTGTTCCTTTACTTTATCTGATTATTTTAATGTTGTATAATCTCTGATTTTCATTTACATCCAAATCCTTTCTTAATAATTTAATCGATTTGTTAAATACATTGCATATCTCTTCCATAATCAACACAGTTATTTTGTTTTCACTTGTCAATCTCTTTGGTGCAAGAGATAAAGTTTACAAGTTGCTTGCCCATGGTCGATGGTTCTCGTTGGATACTCTGGCTTCCTCCACCAAAACACTGGTCGCCATGATATAGCTGAAATATAGCTGAAAGTGACGTTAAGCACAAAAAATCAAATAAAAAATCATCAAATCAATCTCTTCGGTAAAGTTTTGTTCATTTTGTTCTTTTTGCAACTGTCGTTGTGATATCAAATATGTACGCAGACTAATGATATATCTTACCACATATATATTTATCACAATTTAAAATTGTAATACTTACTCATTTGTTAATGATTTTGATATATTCAAAAGAAATAATAATACAAGCAAACACAAAACATATTACAGTCTATATTCAGTAACCCCTTTCAGTTTTTAAATATATATTTAATTTATTTATTTCAGCTACCACCACACAGCTATTACCAACAACAGATATTTCAACTTCAGGAGAAACTACCACACGTCTGTCAACACAAACTACGTATTCTACGGAATATTATCGTCCAACTCCAACAAAGCAAACTGAAAACAATACTGAGAGTAGAACACATAGTAGCACAAAAACAGACGTCGCGTCTACGACTCATCTACCAACATCAACTATGAATTCAAGAACAAAATCAACTCACAGTGCCACAACACCAGTTGTATCCAAAATTAGCACCGGTCAAATCAGTAAATCAACTAAAAGGGTATCTACAACAAATGTCACTAAACCTACAATGTTGATAAAGTATGTAGACAGTACTATTCCACCCTCTCGTGCTGTCACAGAACCAACAACAGTCACATACTCCAGTACAAACAGTTCATTGAGTAATCCTGTAATTATTACCGTTATTATAGGTTTTTTTCTTCTTTGTTTCCGTGATCTGTGACTAACTGTTCGTACTTACTGTCGTGGGATCCGTATTGTTCCTCTTTTTAGCTTTCTTTGTTGTGTTGTGTTTTTATGTTTCGTTTGTCTTCGTCCTGTCTGACAGAATACAAGGTGTTGATATCTTCCGAAAATCACAATAAATGATTGAGACATGCTATAGTAAGATCGCACAATTTCAATGCGCATGATGAATTTCTGGAGGTACACTTATTGTTAGAATATTAGAAAACCACAGTTTTTGTCAGCAAGTAAACCAAAGGTCCTAAACAGTAAAGCCAAAATCTGGGAGGAAAATTGACATTAATCTTGGTATTTTAAGAAAAGCTTGAAAAAACCAAAGCGGTAATTAGAAGCCATAATTCGAAGAAGGACAGACAAACATTGGTCAAGAGAAAAAGAACACAAGGACAAACAACGATCTACAAAAACATTACATTGGCCATTTTCTGTTCTGAACCATGTAATTTCTTGATATCATCTGTCGCTTTATCAAGACCACTTTTGACTCCAAGTAAATTGTTTTTTATTTCAGTTAAATCATCCTCCTGAGACATTTGGGTTTGTGAACGGGAATGAATTAATATCTGTTTTACATCAGATTCTATTTTAACAACTGAAACAGTTTTCAGTTTTCACATCTGACTTAACAACTTCAATGTCTGCTACCTTTTGCACTAAATTAATGATAGTGTTATGCATTTTGCTCAATTTGGTTTCAATTTCAATGTGTTACCTTCAAGTATTGTCTGAGATGATTTTACAATATCTTCATTCTGACTTGTAAGATTACCTTTCAATTGTCTCATGACTGATTCTTCATCAAATTTCACATCTTTTTTCACTTTGATGTGTTTTCTCAAAATGTAAATTATCACCTGTGTTTACATCTGTTTTGTCTGTAAATAATTCACTTCCTGAAACATCAAAGACAGCTTTCACAAATGTTTCAGAGTCATTTGGGGATTTTTCATGGTTCTCTAATCCTAACAGATCATTTAGCTCTGCGTGGAAATCAAGTTCCTGAATTACTTTATCAATTTGAGTGGAGTTATTTCCCTTTGATTGTAGCTTAAATATGGATTGGACAGTTCTATTTATACCATCGAATTCCCATTTTATCCAAGAGTCAATACTGTTTCCTTGAATAAGGGCTGTGTGGGTTGTGTAAAAATGGATATTACACAAAAAAAGTTTCTTATCGACTACAACATCAACTGAAGATTTGAACAGTTTGTCTGGGACCTTCCACTCGAAGGGTTTCTTCTCATCACAAAGAGAAATTAATTGGGATTTCAGATCATAATCTTTCCTGGTAATTTTCGTGGTCTCATGTTGGCCTAGTCGTATAAAATACCTCAAAAGGAGGACCCTTCTCCATGCAAGAACTGGGACTCTGTCAAGCTTGATCGTGGCCTGATTTGAGCCCTTGGTGAATTTTATAATTTGTCTCCCTGGGCAGGATTTGGGGGAGTTTGATGACATGATTGTTTATAAACACAAAATTATTTCTGTTTGAAATGTTTTCAATATCATATTATGTGGTTTCAAGCCATATATTTTATCATTTATCGCTGTTCCCAGCCATTAACCGGAAGTTTAAGAAACATGTTCGATCAAAAAGAGTGATGTTTGGTTTTGACCAATCAAGAAAGCAGATGTTTTTAGTCATTTGATAAAACAAAATAATACACTTCGGTGATGTGACAACAACAGATATATACATACCCAAACATGCTTTGTTAAGTAGAGATTATCCATAGAAAAGTAGTTTTTATAAAATTTGTTATAAAAACGTAGAAATATAATTCATTGCGCACGCCGCGTTTCTGGAATAACCTTCATTAGGTATGCTTAAAATCTAAATATTAGAAAACCTAAGCAGTTAGCAATTAATCAGCAAAGGTTGCCTATGCTTGCAAAAACGATTAATGCATATAAAAGTACATATTAGCTCATTCTCGTGTGAGGCAGTATACCATAATATTATCAAATTAATAAAAATGAAATATGTCGTTTACTTTATGTGCGGTCCATTATAATGGAAGTACACCCAATCAGCTTGCATTTTAGGATTTTATTTAATTTTTGCTTAATCCAAATTTCGTAGTTTCCAAAATCTGAAATCTGGGAGATTTATTTGAATCATCAAAGCGGGTATCCCTGTAATTATTATAAACTTTCATGAAGCACATTCTGAGATGCTTCTGGAATTTTACTGACATTGTGGACAGACTGCTATTGGTATAACCAGTGACATTCTCGGCAATATTAATTCCTTTTCACATGAAAATATAGCCATTATCTTTGTTTCTGTATTATGATACTAACCTGAATAACATTGAATTGCAATACACTATTGGAGTGGTCTATAAAATGAGAAACAGTTATATGAATAATGTTACGCTGCTTCTTACTTTTAGTTTTTTTTAATTACATCTGATTTATTGGCTTCTGATTTAGATATGATGTTGTTCATTTCATCAGGTGCAAATCTAAAACTCGTCTTTCTTCCTTTTTCACAGCCTTGTCAAATAATTTATATGCATTTGTATTCATTATCAATAGACAAATATTTATAGCATAACTATCTGTGATGTTCGATTACCAAAAATATGTCACGAATGACCGCACGACTGATGATTAACGAATGCGCGAAGCGCATGAGTGAATTATCAATGTTGTGCGTCATGAGTGACATCTTTTTGGTAATCGGACATTGAAGTTAGTTATACTCTTTATTATATAGACTGTTTTGAGTCAATTTTGCTATTTTCTTTCATCTGCATTGCATGTGTTTATTTCTTTATTGCGCATTAATATACAACTGTGTCCTTGGCTACTCGTTGACTGAAAAGTTTGTGTAATGCTTTCAATTTTGTAAATAAATAAATTCATGTGCACATATTTCGATTAGGAATATAATTTCCATGTTGGTTACTTGTACACTTTGTGACCATAGTATGCACTCGACCTTGAAAGACACAATTTTATCTATTGACACTTAATGTATGTTTCATTTCTACTATATATGTACATGTCATTTGCACCCTTGTGGGAAGAATGTTTTGTGAAAGAAGTCGGATGTATACCAATATTTGGCCGTTAACAAAGCCAAAACTATTTCAAATTCGATGGACTATATAATTAGAAAACAAGTAATTTAACAATATAACAGCTAGGAAATGTAAATCGTTAAATGTGGGTACAAACGGTTCAAACGTTAAATGTGTAATTCAAACGGATTATAACGGAAGGAAACTAGACTAAAGTTCACTAAAATTAAATGTTCCTCCGTAAATGTAAGTGCTCCCATAAAAAAGAGATGACATCTTCGTGTCAGAAGTTATTGAGCTAGTACTTATGGTTAACGAAAGCTGTGAAAAATTTTGATTCATTTCACAAGAAGCAATAGAACGAACACTGTTATTTGGAGTTAATTTATAGCAGACGATCTTTTGGGGGTGGTTAAAGTTTTATCCTACTGTTGGAAAGATTCTTTCTACCGAGACCACATGTTTTTAGAGCATAATTCTGCCATGAAAACTATTAAAACATGTCAATGTTTGCCAAATTTACCTCCTTTTTATTCTATCGCAATGAAATACTATATAGATTAAGATACCCTTTTGTTTATTTTTTAAATCTTTCCTTTATCATAAATGAAACTAACAACCTGTCAATGAAATGAGGCAAAGGGACATCACTCCATTTAATATTCTAAAAAAAAAAAAAGATCAGGCTCGAAAAATGGCGGGAAAAATAGCGAGAGTGAAAATAAAAATGGTAATTATGTATTTATATTGTAATCCGTTTTAATGGTTAGCATGTTCTTGAAATATTGGAAACGTATATTAACGAAGTCTATCTGACTATGCCAAGAAGAGTTTGAAGATACCAAAGGGGTAATCAGAATCCGTATATCAAAGAAGAACATACAACACAATGGCCAAAAGAAAAACTACAAAAGGACAAACAACGATCTACAAAACATACATGAAACTAAAGATCGAATAACATGAACCCCACTAAAAACCGGTGGTGAACTCATGAGCTCCGGAAGCAAGGGGTCGAACCTATTTGGTTGGAGAAAGGGTTATTTTGGTTGGAGACCAACAAAATGGCGGAAAATCCCATCAAATTTCAACAACGGTAAGTGCATTCCCTGTTATTGTCGGTGTGTCACTGAAATGTGTGCTTTAATACCATGGCGTT
>MJUT01013015.1:89434-113923 GCA_002080005.1 Gigantidas platifrons | reverse complement strand
TCCAGAAACGCGTCGTGCGCACTAAATTAGATATCTACGTTTATATTAGAATTATCAGATTATAATAATTTAAATAGAGATATAGATAAACGTATTTTAAATGACTTGTTAATGTCTAAAACAAATATTTTTTTAATATACTGAAAGTTGGCATACAAATGTGAATGCCTTGCTTCCATGACAGGACATGGGTGACATAAATTAAAAACTATACACTTTTTAAGTCTGAGTATGGTATTATTGTAAAGTTTTAGTGCCTATTTATACTTTTGAGAAATTGAGGTGTGAAAATATAAATCTTAAAGAAAGATATTTTTTAAACAGTCCAAATTTAATTCAAGATAAAACCAATGTTATTTTGCATTGTCCTGTTTATTCTGATTTTAGAAACAATCTTTTTACTGAAGTCTTAAAAGCGATTAGAAATTAATGAGTTTGTCAGATTATCAAAAAATTGTATTTTTATTTTCTAATCCTTTTTGTTTTTAGAAAAGTTGACAAAACATGTAATATTTATATCTTTAGAAACGTCATGGAGTTTTATATTGTAAATAATATACTTATTTGTGTATTAATATTTGTACTTGTTGGTATATATGATTTCTTATAGTAACTCATCAATCTGTATTGATTGGCTTGCATGTATATATTAATAACATGTTTAATTGTATTATTTGTTAACGCGTACCAAGTATCGCAGCGAGCCACAGAAGCCACGGAAGACAGTTACAGCTGTGCATAGTTCGTACATGCTAGTACGTCTGTGCTATAAAACAGACTTCCGAGACGGAACGTAGTCATTCTCCGAGGCTTCGGTCCAGACGATCCTACACTAATGGACAGCTATCCAACCTATGTCACGGATACAGACCTTGGTGATCGACCATCAACGTCGAACTAACAACGACAAACTCATTTCAATCGAAAAAAAAACAAACGCAAACAGACAGAGCACTAGTTTCTATGAAAGTAATCTGTCCGCAAATCCTAGAGAATATAGCCAGGTGTAAAACCTCAATAACTAACTATTTGCTAGTTTAAGTATTTATACATAAGGTGAGTCGCTGATAAAATATTGCATATTGCATCTAATATGTGCATTAAATTAGTTTGTTTTATTGATATCACTCGGTCAATATCCCTGCTGGTTGCCTATTAGTCCCCGACTGTATCATCCGCCCAGTAGTCAGTGCTCCGCGATGACATGGTTTTAAGATATAGTTGTTATTATATTTTGCAGTTCCTAGATCATGTAAGTACGTGTATTATTAAATCTAGGGTTGTCCTCCCCCAGGACGACTTGACCTTAGCCGAGTTTGGCTATCCGATTTAGGCCATTTTTTTCCTTTTACCTGATTATGGTTATTCCAGAAACTCGTGCATGCGCACTAAATAAGATAGTTACGTTTTTTGCTACATTTGATTCTTCCTTATCTTGCATTTTGCTTGAATCTAAAATCGATATCTCAAAAACAATTATTTGTAATATTTAAAGTGTCAACAGATAAGCGCTGCAACACTTGAAGATATGAAACGCAGATGTGGCTGTTACAAGGTAGGGATGATTAAAAATAGAATCATAATTACGTAACCAATTTATATATATGTTTGTTTGTTTGATGGTGTTTAATGTCACTTTTAGCAATAGTGTAGTTATATCGTGGTGGTAAGTTTTACTGGTGGAGGAAACCGGAGTACCCGGAAAAAACCAGCGACTTGTCGCAAGTCACTGACAAACTTTATTTCATAATGACGCCCTGATTGAGATTCGAACCGACAACATCTGTGGCTATTGGCACTGATTGCATAAGTACATGTTTTTGTAGTTGTAAATCCAGCTACCATGCAATCACGGCCACGACGGGAACTTGATATAAAGTTGTAATGCTTTAATGTAAATACTTCAGAAATTAATGTATTTAATCAAAATAACCGCCTTTTTAGCTATTAGTTTAGACAATAAAATACATGTAAAGGATCCTGGAATTATTTGAGGAACTGAATCCTGCAAATTTATACGTCCCTTGACACCCCATTCCCTCCCTCCCCAATGTCAATCATATACTGAAACATTATATATGGGATGTCTATTATATCGATATGAACGATCCAAGGACAAGTAATACGTCTAATCTTTTTTTAAGTACCTGGTGATATTTTTGTTTTCTTTGTCAATAACACTAGAGAAAACCGAAGCGAAAATCAAGAATGGTTCAATGAGTTAGATTATTTTCTGATCTTTTCGTTATAGTGTGCCATTTTACTGTTTCCTTAAGATTGTTTTGCCAAGACGTTGTGTGATTCCTGTACTGTTTCCTGTAGTTGCTGTCTTATCTTTATCTCTCCATGTCACCAAAAGAGAATAGGATTATGGTTGGCATATTGGTGCTTTTTTCATGTGTTAGCCGTAAGCAAATGTTTCTCAACGGTTTTTAGTGGGGTTCGTGTTTTGTAGATCCTTTTGTCCTGTTGTAGTTGTTCTTATGGTAATTGAATTGTCTGTTCTTCTTCGATTTGTTGATTCTGATTACCCCTTTGGTATCTTCACCCTCTTCTTAAATTGCATATCTTAGCCATTGTATAAATAAAATCAAAAAAGAAAAAATAAATATCACACCTTAAAGTAATATCGCACCTTAAACTATTTAAATATTACATACAACACATTGTTGTCATCTTCGCGTTACTGTGAAATAATAGTCAATTTGTTGACCCCCAGTGTAATTAATCAAACAAGACAATTTGGTAAATATGTTGCTGTTGTTAGAATGTAAGCGAGACATCTGTATTTAATTATTGATTTTAAGATAACATCACGATGCTGTTGTATTAACAATACAATTAATACGTGACAGTTTGTATACACAAATCATTATTTAAAGATTAAAAGTATATCTTTCTATTTATACGACACAAGTTAATCTGAAGTAAATGTAATTATTAATTTTAACTAAGGTTCGTCTCCCTCATGCATAGGTGACCTAAGCCGATTTTCGCTATCCTGTTTAGGCCCTTTGGTTTTATTGCTCCCAAAGCTTTAAATTATTTGGCTTTCCAATCTTTCGATTTTGAACGTACTGATGAAGGGTTTTCCAGAAACGCTTCGTGTGCACGAAATTTGATATCTACGTTTTTATTAGTTATCATAACACTTTGAGAATTTTACTCACATGTGGAAAACACTTGCATGACCGCATCATTTCACTAAGAGGAATGGGGAGTGTTTGGGTTCATGAACATATTTTGACCCCTCCACATTTTGTTCAAGTGCCTTTATTAAGACAGGAAAGTGAGCGGTCGAGTGTTTGTCTGTTAGGGGTATCCAATATTACCTCTTTCTGCGATTGTTTAATTACCGACAGCGTGATATTTTCTATTTTTCATTTCATTGATAAGGGTTGGGCTATGTTTATGAGTGCTTAGCATCACTTTCAAAAATATTCTCTAGGGCCCGGATGGCTCAATGAGTTAGATAATTTGATTACCTAACAACTCATATAAGCATATCACCAATACGACGTGGGTTCGCGCCCGGCTTAGTATATTACAAAAAGGGTGCACTCGACTCCCAGCCGCAAGTGATAAAGTTTACCAGTTGCTTGCCCATGGTCAATGGTTCTCTCCGGGTACTCCGGCTTCTTCCACCACTAAAACTGGTCGCCATGATATAGTTGAAATATTGCTGAAAGTGGTGTTAAAACACCAAAACTCAAAAATATTCTAGAAGCCCATTATTTTTTTAAGACGATCATGACTAATTGATATTAAATCTGACGAAAGAATCACTTACGATTTTTTTCTTCTCCAAAGAGTAATGGTCTTTAACCAACAGATTTTATACTCCAACAAGTATTCAGTTAACATAGACCATTCATTGACCTTGCTGTGGTACTGTCCATGTTTATGTTGTCTTTCATTTTTGTGAGAGTATGTGGTCTTTTTGAGAGGAAGTGAATCTGTACAGGGTTTGTATCGTTTGTTTATATATGCATTGCCGATAGAGCTCTAGTAATCAAGCAGAGAATGTTCGGATCCCATTAACTGGTTTAATCCTGCCACATTTTTGTACCTGTCCCAAATAGTCAGGACTTGCATTTCCAACGTTATATGTCGTGGTCTTCCATTTTTTGTGTTCAGTGAGATCAGTTAAGTTGAGAGGTGATTGTTCGTTTTGTTAATGTTGGTGTGATTGTTGGCCATCACTGTTTTAGTGTCTTTTTATAATTTATGTAACTTAAGCATATTTGATTTCGATAAAAATAGCAAATTTGGATCGGACATAAGTTCTTCCAGCTTATGTAGTCTTCTCCCGAATACAATAATTTACAATATGTGTTGCCATGCACAAATGAAATGACATACCAATATGCAGAAGGATTGTGTACATAAGCATAGGTAGATACTATATATAAAAGAAAATAATATAGGATTCAACACTGTTTTTTAGGAAATTATCTATGTATGAACTCCGGTAACTCACTCACAAACTGAATAAAGCCCGAAGGACTTTATGTAAAGTTTGTGAGTGAGCTGCCGGAGTTTATACATACATAATTTCCTAAAAACACGGTGTTTCATCCTTATAATTCTTATTCTTGGACATCGTATTTCTTTTCTACGCTAAATACTATTAAAGAAATACCCAAGGAGAGTCTCAAACAATGGACATACAATCCACATGATTGTAAGCTGAAACAAAATCAGCGAAATGTTGTTGATGACTTTGGAACATATCCAACATGACGTCCTTGGCGTCATATGAAGACTTCCATATTGAAACGTAAAGATTAGACGTTATTTGGCTTCGTGTACGCTTCAAGTTTGATACAATTTAACTAAAATAAGTGTTCAAGGTAAGCTTTTTAAATATTTTTGTGCATTGTTGTAAATATGACATGTAGAATTTCACATTTTCAAGATGGCAGATCCTTGTTAATATCATTGCTCGTAGATTTATACGCATGGAATGACCGGGGGAAAAGTAGTCTGGTTAACGGAAATATCGATTTATAAATTCCTTTTGAATGACGTAGAATAAGTGACGATATCCAATCGGATTACGAGTTATTGATAAATTCTAGTAAGAATAGAATTATAGGAAAATAAATACTTTTGGGTGTTGGTTCGTTGAATCATTTTAGATGATTATGAATCTTTTGGAGTTTTTATTATATATTTTAAAATATTTTCATAATTTAATTATATCGTGGAAGTGAGTTTAGTTTTAATTGTGGAAGAGTAAACCGGAGTATCAGAAAAAGGATGGATATGTCGCAATCCAGCAGCTATGCATGCATCATCATTTCAACGTTAAAACATTATTCGTGACCCTTTCCTGTTTCATGTAGAGCTAAATAAGATTGTAAGTTTTTCATTATGAAGAGATTCATTATTGCTTTATGTAAATCATTTAAGAACGATTGGGTAGTTACCAGTTCAGACACGCAATTAATGGGATATTTTTTTCGCGTCAATAGGTATGAATATGTCTTGGTCTTTTCGGGATGTCTCACCTTTATTATTTGACGAGATAATATCAGCATGCAGAGTTCTGAATTGCATTGCTACATTATCTTTATCTTGTGATAATAAAATAACCTTTTTGGGTGTTCTAACCCCAAATATTTCTGACTCTGATATTTCGACAATTGTGTATTATTGATGAGATGTTATAGAAATTCTTAAATTTCTACAAACATGTATGTGGTGGAAACAAGGAAGAAAGAATGACATTGACACATTGTACTGGAATTTACTTCCATTACTAAAACATTAAACGTATCAAAGTGTTGTTTGTCATATTTACAACATTTTATATAGACATAACAAATAGGCGGACAATAGTAATTACCAACGAATTGAAATACAGGAACGAGGATCTTTAGTTTTATGTGTATGTTTTGTAGATCGTTGTTTGTCCTTTTGTCCTTCGTCTTTTGACCATTGTGGTGTCTGTCCTTCTTCGATTTACGTATTCTTATTACCCCTTAGTTATCTTCAAACTCTTCTTGATACTGTATTGAGTTGTCTTTCGTTGTATATTAAATACGTTGCTAAAACATGTAATGTTATCTTAAAAAACGTAATGAAGTTTTATATTGTAAATAATATATTTATTTGTGTATTAATATTTGTACTGCCTGTGTGTACTTGTTGGTATATATGATTTCTTATAGTCTCTCATCAATCTGTATTGATTGGCTTGCATGTATATATTAATAACATGTTTAATAGTATCATTTGTTAACGCGTACCAAGTATCGCACCGAGCCACAGAAGCCACGGAAGACAGTTACAGCTGTGCATAATGGACCGCTATTCCAACCTATGTCAATGATACAGACCTTGGTGATCGGCCATCAACGGCGAACCAACAACGACAAACTCATTTCTATCGAAAAACTAAATGCAAACAGACAGAACACTAGTCTCTATGAAAATAATCTGTCCGCAAAGCCTACAGAAGATAGCCAGGTGTGAAACCTCCATACCTAACTATTTGTTAGTTTAAGTATGTATGCATAAGGTGAGACGCTGATAAAATATTGAATAGGTTTGCATCTAATATGTGCATTAAATTAGATTGTTTTATTGATATCACTGGGTGGATATCTCTGCTGGTTGTCTATTAGTCCCCGAGTGTATCATCCCCCCAGTAGTCAGTGCTCCGCGCCGACATGGTTTTAAGATATAGTTGTTATTATATTTTTACAGTTCCTAAATAATGTAAGTACGTGTATTATTAAATCTAAGTTCTCCTCCCCCAGGAAGACGTGACCTTAGCAGAGTTTGGCTAAACGATCTATGCCATTTTTTTCTTCTACCTAATAAAGGTTATTCCAGAAACTCGTGCGTACTAAATTATATATCTATTTGTTTTTATTACATTTTATTCTTTCTTATTTTGTATTTTCCTTGAATCTAAAATCGATATCTCAAATACAATTATTTGTAATATTTAAAGTGTCAACATGCTTTGAGATAAGCGCTGCAACACTTGAAGATATGAAACGCAGATGTGGCTGTTGCAAGGTAGGGATGATTAAAAATAGAATCATAATTACGTAACCAATTTATATATATGTTTGCTGGTTAGTATGATGGTGTTTAACGCCACTTTCAACAATATTGTTGTGATATCGTGGCGGTCAGTTTTATTGGGGGAGGAAACTGGAGTTAATCCAGAGAAAACCACCGACCTGTGGCAAGTCACGGACACACTTTATAACATAATAACGCCCTAATCGAGATTCGAACCCACACCTCATCACTGGCTATTGGCACTGATTGCATAGATAGTTGTAAATCCAACTACCATGCGATCACGGGCATGATAGGCAATTTATATAAAGTTGTAATACTTCAATGTAAATAATTCAGAAATTATTGTATTTAATAAAATAACCGCTTTTTCAGCTATTAGTTTAAACAATAAAATGCATGTAAAGAATCCTGGATTTATTTGAAGAACTGAATCCTACAAATACGTGCCATGACCCCTCCACAATGTCAAACATATACTGAATCATTATTTATAGGATGTCTATTATATCGATATGAACGATCCAAGGACAAGTAATACGTCTAATCTTTTTTTTAAGTACCTGTTGATATTTTTGTTCTCTTAGTCAGTAGCACTAGAGAAAACCGAAGCGACAATCAAGAATGATAAGTTCTTATTTTCTTGTTATAGTGTTTAATATGACTGTTTCCCAAAGATTGTTTTGCCAACATCTTTTGTGATTCGTGTACTGTTTCCTGTAGTTGCTGCCTTATCTTTATCTTTCCATGTCACCAAAAGAGAATAGGGTTATGGTTGTCATGTTGGTGCTTTGTTCACGTGTAGGACGTAAACAAATGCTTCTCAACGGTTTTTTGTTGGGTTCGTGTTACTCGATCTTTAGTTTTATGTGTATATTTTGTAGATCCTTTTGTCCTTTTGTGCTTATACTTATGGAAATTGTGTTGTCTATTCTTCTTCGATTTATGGATTCTGATTACCCATTTGGTATCTTCAAAATCTTCTTAAATTGCATATTTTAACCATTGTATAAATAAAATGAAAAAAAAACAAAAACAAAAAACAAATATCACACCTTAAACTAATATCACACCTTAAACTATTTAAATATTACAAAATTGTTGTCATCTTTGCGTTACTGTGAAATAATAGTAAGTTTGTTTACCTCCAGTGTAATTAATAAAACACGACATTTTTTAATTGATTTCTGTTGTTAGAATGTATGCGAGATATCTGTATTTAATCATTGATTTTTAGATAACATCACTATGCAGTCGTATTAACAATAAAATGCATTAATATATGACATTTTCTATACACAAATCACTTTTAAGGAGTAAAAGTAGATCTTCTATTTAGACGACACGAGTTAATCTAAAGTAAATGTAATCATTGATATAAACTAAGGTTCTCCTCCCTCATTCAAATATAACCTTCGTTGATTTTGGCTATCCTTTGATTTTATTACTCCCAAAGACTTAAATTATTTGGCTTTCTAATCTTTCGGTTTTGAACATACCTGATGAAGATTATTCCTGTAACGTACCTGATGAAGATTAAACGCGTCGTGTGCACTAAATGTGGTAACTCCGCATGACACATTGGAAATGTTACTCGCATGTGGAACGCAATTGAATGATCGCATCATTTCACTAAGAGGGGGTGTGTGGTGCATGACAGAATGTGTAATCCCTCCACATTTTGTGTAGCAACTATGTATACAGAATCATTTCAACCTTAAAACATTCTTGCTTTAAATTATTCGTGACCCTTTCCTGTTTCATATAGAGCGAAATATGATTGTAACCTTTTCGCTATGTGTTATATTGCTTTCTGTAAATCATTCAAGAACGACTGGGTAATTACCTGTTCAAAGATGCAATGAATCGGCTATTTTTCACGGCAAAAGGTATCAATATTGCTTGTTTTTTTCGGGATTTCTCACCTTTATCATTTGACGAGATAATATCAGCATGCATAGTTCTGAATTTCATTGGTACATTACGTTTATCTTGTGATAATAAAATGACCTTTTTGGGTGTTCTAACCCCAAATATTTCTGACTCTGACATTTCGAGAATTGTGTAGTGTTGATGAGATGAGGCTCGCATGTAGGGTATTAATTTCATTCGATTGTATACATTACCTACAGTAATATGTTGAGTAATCCGACATCTCCTTATACCAATATTTATTCAACAAACAAAACAAAAACAAATGTTATAGGAATTCTTAATTTCTACAAATATGTATGTGGTGGAAAAAAGGAAGAAAGAATGATATTGACAAATTGTACTGGAATTTACTAAAACATTAAACATATCAAAGTGTTGTTTGTCATATTTACAACATTTTAAATATGCATAAAAAAATAGGCGGACAATAGTGATTATCGGATTGCAATACAGGAACGAGGATCTTTAGTTTTATGTGTATGTTTTGTAGATCGTTGTTTGTCCTTTTGTCCTTCGTCTTTTGACCATTGTGGTGTCTATCCTTCTTCGATTTACGTATTCTTATTACCCCTGGGTTATCTCCAAACTCTTCTTAATACATTATTGAAATGTCTTTCGTTGTATATTAAATACGTTGATAAAACCAATGATCTGTCGCATCCAGTAGCTACGCAAACATCATCATTTCAACGTTAAAACAATTGTTTTGAAATTATTCGTGACCCTTTCTGTTTCCTGTAGAGCGAAATAAGATTGTGACCTTTTCTTTATGAACACGAATAAGTGCTTTCTGTAAATCATTTAAGAACGATTGGGTAGTTACCGGTTTCCATACGCAATACATGGTATATATTCACGCCAACAGGTAGGAATATTGCTTGATCTTTTCGGGATTTCTCACCTTTATCAATTGACGAGATAATATCAGCATGCAGAGCGCTGAATTTCATTGGTACATTACGTTTATCTTGTGATAATGAAATGGCTTTTTCGGATGTTCTAACCCCAAATATTTCTGACTCGGACATTTCGAGAATTGTGTACTGTTGATGAGATGAGTTCCGCATGTGGGTTATTAATTTCATTCAATTTTGTACATTACGTACAGTAATATGTTGAGTACTACGACATCTTCTTATACCAATACTTATCCAACAAACAAAACAAAAACAAATGTTATAGGAATTCTTAAATTTCTACAAACATGTATGTGGTGGAAACAAGGAAGAAAGAATGACATTGTCAAATTGTACTGGAATTTACTTGCATTACTAAAACATTAAACATATCAAAATGTTGTTTGTCATATTTACAACATTTTAAATATACATAAAAAAAATAGGCGGACAATAGTGATTAACGGATTGAAATACAGGAACGAGGATCTCTAGTTTTATGTGCAATGTTTTGTAGATCGTTGTTTGTCCTTTTGTCCTTCGTCTTTTGACCATTGTGGTGTCTATCCTTCTTCGATTTACGTATTCTTATTACCCCTTAGTTATCTTCAAACTCTTCTTAATACATTATTGAAATGTCTTTCGTTGTATATTAAATACGTTGCTAATACGAATGATCTGTCGCATCCAGTAGCTACGCAAACATCATCATTTCAACGTTAAAACAATTGTTTTGAAATTATTCGTGACCCTTTCTGTTTCCTGTAGAGCGAAATAAGATTGTGACCTTTTCTTTATGAACACGAATAAGTGCTTTCTGTAAATCATTTAAGAACGATTGGGTAGTTACCGGTTTACATACGCAATACATGGGATATATTCACGCCAACAGGTAGTAATATTGCTTGATCTTTTCAGGATTTCTCACCTTTATCATTTGACGAGATAATATCAGCATGCAGAGTTCTGAATTTCATTGGTGCATTACGTTTATCTTGTGATAATGAAATGGCCTTTCCGGGTGCTCTAGCCCCAAATATTTCTGACTCTGACATTTCGAGAATTGTGCATTGTTGATGAGATGAGATGTTGGGTATTTAATTTTGTACATTACGTACAGTAATATGTTGAGTAATCCGACATCTACTTATACCAATATCTATCCAACAAACAAAACAAAAACTAATGTTATAGGAATTCTTAAATTTCTACAAACATGTATGTGGTGGAAACAAGGAAGAAAGAATGACATTGACAAATTGTACTGAAATTTACTTCCATTACTAAAACATTAAGCGTATCAAAGTGTTGTTTGTCATATTTACAACATTTTAAATAGACGTCAATAATGGGAGTACAATGTTGAATGACAACGGATTAAAATGTAGGAACGAGGATGTTATACCGGATGAGCAACATGATGAACAGAGTAACAACCAATCATCAGAACACAGGTTGAATTTTTTAATTCAAGTAAAGTAGTACACATCATAAGGACTTTTTCTTAATATTAAGCAGGAACTGCTTATATATCCTTACGGAGCACATGTGTTCAACTCCGTTTTTAGTGGGGTTCGTGTTAGTCAATCATTAGTTTTATGTGTATGTTTTGTAGATCGTTGTTTGTCTTTTTGACATTTTTCTTTTGGCCATTGTGTTTTCTGTCCTTCTTCGATTTATGCATTCTGATTACCCCTTAGGTAACTTCAAGCTCTTCTTTTTAAATGGGTTTTATCTAATCGTATTATCCAAAACTCGGTTAGCCTGAAATAAACAATTGAACCGTTTTAATTATCGTTCATCTATATTCATCCAAGATAACTCGCAAACCCAGATATTTCCAAATAAAGTCATTAGCAATTTAATTTCCACACAACGAGGATCCGCTGTATTAAACGCAGGAATGGTGGATCTTGAAACACTCCATGTTTATAGTGATGATACTTAATTCGTTGTTACATGTAATAGGAATGTCCGGTATCCTTTAGATAATAGTTTGTCTTAATGACATACAATTTTCAGTATCCACATAATAAATAAACCTCTACTGTTTATTTAAAAAACTGTAACATTTTGTTTCTTTTATACAAGTATGTAACAGTAGATTTTTTGAAAATAAATGAGACACCTAACTCATTTCATCTATAATTACAATCTCAGTCCAGGAAGGCATACTTGTGTTATATATCTCGATTGGAATTGAGGTCAATTAAACTCTCAACCAGGTGAAAATTACAAATGACATGAACGAGATTCTTTAAATATTTAAATCGAACAATTAAAAAAAAGTGTCACAACAAATAACCAAAATAAAATGTTTTCATAACCTACATTTTTTTTTTTTAATTTGACACCAGAAAGTTAGTTTGTTACTGCATATGTGTTCTTCTGTCAGTACTTCTTTATCAATTAAACGAACAATAAAAATTATTATATCTTACATTATATATTGTATATAAAATAAAAGTGATGTTTTTACAACATTGGTACACCAGAGAAACATCACTGTTGGTCACTGGTCGACAAATGTTATGTTCCATGTCTGTCCGGAAATGTAACCGTTTATGCATTCCGGAATTACAATCTTGACCGGAAGTTAAAAACACAAATATGAAGTTTATGAAAACACAAGATAAAAACACACAAATAAGTGTTTATTGCATACAACATTATTGTAAATAGAGTTTCGGTATAATAAGACAATTATTGCCTGCACTTGCGGTGAACATCATAATTGTTCACCTTAAGTGCAGGCAATAATTGTAATAATATCACACGACCAAAAGAGTTTTTTTTCAAAATCCGAGCAGAAAAATCGTTGAAAGATGTATATTTGTGCCTTTGGTTGTATTTAATCAGGAGATCGATTTATTTTTTATCTGTTATCTCCAAAATGTGAAGTAGTAAATTGTTAAGATAACACAATGCAGGTGTAGTCACATTAAGGTAAGGAGAATGAGTTTACATATTTAATTAACGTTTTCCTGCTACCTCAGCCATAGGTGAACTTAGCGTGTTTTGTTTTGCTATCCTGTTTAAGCACTTTGATTTTCGTACTCTATAAGACTTTTTAATTTATTTCACTTACAGATACTTTGCCCTTGATTGTCCCTGACGAAAGTTATTCTGGAAACACGTGGTGTGCACTGAATTCGATATCTTGAGGTTTTTATCACATGTCACTAAAGCAATAATGTGTAAGTTGAATAACACAGAAGTTTATCTATAATGATTAAACTACTTCGAATCAAAGTGCAGATTTAAAACTATTATTTGCGAGGAATTTATACACCATTCATTGCTTCCTGACCGCTTACTAAAAGATAAGTCACGCTAAGGACTATTCCATTGGAATCTATCTAACACAGTGTGACGTCATCTAATTTGCATTTCTGTAAATAGAGGTATGTACATGTATCATTATTTAGCTATGACTAAATTTCATCTCAGTATGAGGGATAAATTAATCCGTAGCCACATTCTCCTTAATCGGAATAAATTTAATTAAATTAATTTAGTACAACCAGGTAGACATTTCGTTAATTAACTCGTTTAAGTAAGTTGAATTGATACATAGACTCAACAATATAATAATTATTTATACATTTTTTGTACTTCCATAATATGAAATAGTCTTTATGTATATATTTTTGTTAAATTTTAAGAAGAATTATAAGATACCAAATGAGCAATCAAAATCCGTAACTCAAAGAAGGACCGACAATACAATAGCCAAACAAAACATGATTAAAGGACAAAAAATGATCCACAAGACATTGTTGATGAGATGAGATTCATTCAATTTTGTACATTACGTACAGTAATATGTTGTGTACTACGACATCTTCTTATACCAATATTTATCCAACAAACAAAACAAAAACAAATGTTATAGGAATTCTTAAATTTCTACAAACATGTATGTGAAGGAAACAAGAAAGAAAGAATGACATTGACAAATTGTACTGAAATTTACTTTCATTACTAAAACATTAAGCATTTCAAAGTGTTGTTTGTCATATTTACAACATTTTAAATAGACGTCAATAATGGGAGGACAATGTTGAATGACAACGGATTAAAATGTAGGAACGAGAATGTTAAACCGGATGAGCAACATGATGAACAGAGCAACAACCAATCATCAGAACACAGGATGAATTTTTTAATTAAAGTAAAGTATCACACATCATAAGGACTTTTTCTTAATATTAAGCAGGAACTGCTTATATATCCTTACTGAGCACATGTGTTCAACTCCGTTTTTAGTGGGGTTCGTGTTACTCAATCATTAGTTTTATGTGTATGTTTTGTAGATCGTTGTTTGTCTTTTTGACATTTTTCTTTTGGTCATTGTGTTTTCTGTCCTTCTTCGATTTATGCATTCTGATTACCCCTTAGGTAACTTCAAGCTCTTCTTTTTAAATGGGGTTTGATCTAATCGTATTATCCAAAACTCGGTTAAGTCGTTTACTCTGATAAACTGAAATAAACAATTGGACCGTTTTTATTATCGGTCATCTATATTCATCAAAGATAACTCGCATACTCAGATATTTCCAAATAAAGTCATTAGCAATTTAATTTCCACACAACGAGTATCCGCTGTATTATACGCAGGAATGGCGGATCTTGAACCACTCCATGTTTATAGTGATGATACTTAATTCGTTGTTACATGTAATAGGAATGTCCGGTATCCTTTTGATATTTTTTTTCTTAATGACATACAATTTTCAGTATCCACTTAATAAATAAACCTCTACTGTTTATTTAAAAAATATGTAACATTTTGTTTCTTTTATACACGTATGTAACAGTAGATTTTTGGAAAATAAATGAGACACCTAACTCATTTCATTTATTATTACAATCTCAGTACAGGAAGGCATACTAGTGTTGTATCTCTCGAATGGAATTTCGGTTAATTAAGATCTCAACCAGGTGAAAATTACAAATGTAATGAACGAGTTTCTTTAAATATTTAAATCGACCAATGAAAAAAAGTGTCATTAAAATAATCAAAATAAAATGTTTTCATAACCTACACCTTTTTTTTTTAAATTGACACCAGAAAGTTAGTTTGTTACTGCATATGTGTTCTTCTGTCAATACTTCTTTATCAATAAAACGAACAATAACAATTATTATACCTTACATTTTATATTGTATATAAAATAAAAGTGATGTTTTTACAAAATTGGTACCCCAGGGAAACATCACTGTTGTTCACTGGTCGACAAATGTTATGTTCCATGTCTGTCCGGAAATGTAACCGTTTTTGCATTCCGGAATTACAATCTTGACCGGAAGTTAAAAACACAAATATGAAGTTTATGAAAACACAAGATAAAAACACACAAATAAGTGTTTATTGCATCCAACATGATTGTAAATATAGTTTCGGTATAATAAAACAATTATTAAACCTTCCCCAATAGTAGATTAACCCCCTGGAAGATTTACTAGATAGTAAACCTTCCCTCATGGGGGAACGTTTACTATATAGTATTTATTCCGCATAGTAAACCTTCCTACCTACTCAAATACTGCAAAATGGCTCCGTTCAATTTGTTTTACCTTTTAATCATAACCGGATATAATTAATGGTATATAACAATTAAAATTAACACGATTAAGGTGCTAAATTTCGAATCAATAGTAAATATCCGGATGAAGGGGGAACATTTACTATATAGCAAAATATCCAGGGGGATGAGTGCCTATGGATAGGGGAATGTTTGCTGTATAGTAAATTTTCCTCCGGGGAATATTTACTATATAGTAAAGTATCCGGGGGGAAGGTTTACTATACAGCAAATATTCCGAGGGGAATGTTTACTATATAGTAAACATTCCGGGGGAAGGTTTGCTATGCGGAAGGTTTACTATACGACACCTGCACTTGCAGTGAACATCATAATTGTTCACCTTAAGTGCAGGCAATAATTGTAATAATATCACACGACCAAGAGTTTTTTCAAAAACAGAGCAGAAAAATCGTTGAAAGATGTATATTTGTGTATTTGGTTGTATTTAATCAGGAGATGGATTTATTTTTTATCTGTTATCTCCCAAATTTGAAGTAGTAAATTGTTAAGATAACACAATGCAGGTGTAGTCACATTAAGGTAGGGCGAATGAGATTACATATTTTATTAAGGTTCTCCTGCCTCAGTTTGTTTTGCTATCCTGTTTAGGGACTTTGATGTTCGTACTCTATAAGACTTTTTAAATGATTTGATTTACATATACTTTGCATTTGAGTGTACCTGGCGAAGGTTATTCCGGAAACGGGTCGTGTGCATTGAATTTGATATCTTGAGGTTTTTATCACATGTTACTAAACCAAAAATGTGTAAGTTAAATAATACAGAAGGTTATTTATAATGATTAAACTCCAACGAATCAAAGTGCAGGATTTAAAACTACTATTTGAGAAGGATTTATACACCATTCATTGCTTCCTGACTGCTTACTAATGCTGCGTTCACACGTACATTTAATTCGAACTGAATTCGCATCCGATGCGAATCGAATACGCTAATCGCGTTCACAAGTAACTATTTTTTTAATGCGCATCGAATTCGAATCGGATAACTCGTATTATCCAATTCGCTTCAGGAATACGTTTTCGTTAATGCGAATTCGTTAATTCGCATTCGATTCGCATAAGTTATGAGTTCGACTACCGCACATCACCCATGTCGATGTATACTTGACATACTGCATAGCATTTTATTTTTGTATATATTACGAGATCGGACTCACTACTACTTGTTACTGCCATTGTGTTCACGATATATATGCGTAATTTAATGTAGAAATTAATCATTTTTAGCTATGACATTTTTCAAATTATCACGAATTTTAATACAGGCGAGCTTAAAGGTATTACCAAAAATCGTAAAATTAAGTATAAATACAGTAATTTTGATAAAATGAAAGAAACAAAAATACCACACTATCAAAACAGTTCTAAAATACTACCGGATTGTGAGAACAAAGAATGTCATTGACTTATAACATGTCTGTAATTTTTGTCCGGGTGTTCGGCCGATAAAACAAACCCTCGCGATATAGCTGAAGAATTGTTAGCGATGGCATTAAATCCGGAATACCTTTAATCATAGCGAAATATAATGCATATTTACTGGAAATAATCCAGTAAATATGCATTATATTGCATAAAATTTTAATATGTAAAGAGGCTGGGGTATTTTGTTTTTATTATGCTTTTTTGTAATTGACATAATATATATGGGTCTTCTTTGAGTTTAACAATAGATCCCAATCTGCTATTTGACTAATCCCATAGTATCAACCTTATTGGTATTAAAATATGTGTTATTATATGATTGATTATTTCATACATCACATTTTCTTATACAATTATTTACTACACATTGATATATAAACTAATAAAAAAAAAATAATAGAAATTATGATTGCTGTCAATACAATTAGCGGAACATGAACCCTTCCGGAGCACCTGAGTTCATATCTGATTTTTAGTAGGGTTCGTGTTACTCGATCTTTAGTTTTATAGGTATGTTTTGTAGATCGTTGTTTGTCCTTTTCTACTTTTTCTCTGAGCCATTGTGTTTTTCTACTTTTTCTCTGAGACATTGTGTTGTTTGTCATTCTTCGATTTACGGATTCTGGTTACTCCTTTGGTATCTTCAAACTCTTCGTTAAAAGTAACATGGTAAATATTCGTATTTTGTATAATTTACATTTAGAAAAAAGTTATTTCATGCAATACATTCTGGTGCACAGGGGGTTATTGAAAATATTAATAAAATGACAAACAAGCATAAAAAAACAGTGACAAATTCCAATCGGAAAAGCATATATAATCATATATAGGCAAAATCAATACCACTAACACACATATACGTGATAGACAAATAAAAAGGATAAGAAAAGAAGCCCATCAAACACTACTCAGAAAACTGAACATTAAGCCACATGAACTTCACTCACAATCGAAGGTAAAGTCGAGTGTTCTTGAAAGTCGAGCAGACCCTGTTCCACTAGAGGCACCCGTCGTGTTATTCATGTTCAATGATATGTCACATTAGATTATATGTCATGAAAGAATACATAATATATACTGTGTCTGCAATTATAATATTTATCATTTTTGTCTAAGAGTAAGTTTATCACTTGTAATTTATAGCCCCTGTCCTGACATACATCAATTATGTAAAGGTTCACACACATTTCCGGGAATTTCAATACTGACCAGTGACCACCACGACTTTTCTAATAAATCGACTAATTTGACGATATAAAATGATAAAAATCAAATAATATCGCGATGTCAAAGCAGTTAAAAAAATAAAATAAAGCAATCGTAGAGCGAGTTAAAACGATTATCCTACCACACAAATACATGCCCGCTCAAACCTCCTCTTTTAGTGAAATCGACCATAAAACGTATAGTCCTGTAGCCCTTTTCACAAAAATTCTTACGATAAAAAATTGTCTTAAGTGTAAAACTAAGATTAAAAAGAGTTTCACCAAAATACTTACGAAAATCTTAAGCGTAAAGATGGTCCTAACTTTGCGTGTAAAACTACCCTGTCGTAAGTGTAAAATTTTGATCGTAAGAGAAATATTTGTCTTATCTTTTATCGTAAGTGAAAAAAAATAGAAAAAAAGATGGACGATGCATTGGCGCTCCGACTTGAAAATAAGAGAGCAATTCTTCGTTAGCACATTTTCTCTGGCCTAATTACATGCACACATATTGATAAATGTTTATTGAAATGAATATGGTTTAATACAAACAGACGCTACAAATGACATTGTTGTTTACTCCTTTTTGGTGTGACAAATAACTGTCTATAACGATGCATTCTGTACATTTACCTTTTCAATGCAGTAAAGTGTATCGTTTACATGACCAAAAAAATCAGGATAATACTTTTAATTTTAGATTTCAAATTGGGAACTATCGACAATCGAAAAGATTACTTGCAAACTTAGGGAAAATTCTTCTTTTTCATTATTATTATTTTTTTTTTTTTTTTTTATTTATTTTTTTTTTTTTTATAAAATCAGGAATACGGGATTATCTTCTTGACATCTACTCCGCTTACAAAAGTTTTGTATGAATCGCCGCTTTAGGACTGGAAGTTTCTGGATCCAATGATATCGTTTTGATTTTGCCTTTACATTAGTAATATAATTTATTAATTTCTGGCAACTTCGATGATCATCGAACACTCTGGCAATACATAAACTTGTGTACATTCTTCTGTTATATTAATATTAATATATAACAGGTATATTTATTCGTCTTCATGATTGATAGATGATAAACACATCTTAATTTTGGTTATCTCAGAGAAATCGGGATAAAAGAACAAGCCTTTAAGTTTATGTGGGATGGGATTAATTGGAAAAAAGGGGGGTAAATATTTTGCTGACAAATAACCGATAAAATGAATTATATGAATAGGTTTTTTTCACACTCCAGTTGCACTCCCTTAAAAAATACTTCTACCAAAAGTAACCACGCGTGGATGATGACGCACAACTCCAAGTAATGGTAATTATTATAGATCATTTTAATTTAAATGCATTAGAAATGTTCCTCTATACGAAAATCATATCCGTTCATATTTTGTCCAGTTATTGGTGACGATTCATATATTAGATAACAATTCAATATAAACATACAAACACGTCATAGCATTAAAAACTGCTTATAACTTAGTGCCGGGGATATTTTATAGAATAATTTTATTTAAAAAAAATGTTTTGTTGTGCAATGGAAATGAAACTAGCTTGCTAAGGAAGATGGTTTATGGTGCTTAGCGCCGCTTTCAACAATATATCAGTCAGTTTTATTGGTGGAGAAAACTGGAGTACTCGGAGAAAACCATTGACCTGTCACAAATCACTGACAAACTTTATCACATAGTGTTGTATCGAGTACACCTAAGGAAGAATTTTTATCGTAAGTGTAATTTTAGTCGTAAGATTAAAATTTGCTGTAAGATAATCCTTGTGAAAAGGAATTAGGAATTGTCGTAAGATAATCTAAAGTTAAAAAGTTAAGACTATAGTTACGAATTTTTGTGAAAAGGGCTACTGGTGTAGAGCAATTAATTTTAAAATCAACTGAAATGTTGTTCCTGTATGTTAATGTTTTTTTTTTACCAGCCAATATTTTACACACTATTGTATAACAAGACCACGATTTATGAAGAATGTTTATGCTTTTGTGGAGTGATAGAAAATAAACATGACAATTGTATGGTATAAATGTGTTTTGTTCTCGAAAATCAACATGCTCACATTATATTTGAAATTGATTAAAAAGAATAGCTTTATCCAGCAAACAAAATCGGAAGATACAATGCAATCTTCTACCACATTATATTTTTTTCGTTTTTTGGGAGATGGCGGGGTGGGGGTGTCAAAATGATCAAATATTTGATAATATCAGCTATATTTAAAATCAATATACGAGGATAACGACAAAATGTTATTGCGTTTAATAAGTCATTAGAAAATATTTTATGACCCAAAATGTCACGTCCAGATTTACGCAATGCAACTAAGAAATATTAAATCAGATGTAAAGAAAAAACAAACTTCGGCTGTAAACAACATAAATTAAGATAAAAAAAATATGTTCGTGGGTTTTTACAAGCAATGTACATTTTCTGTAGAAAGGTATACTTGAATCTTCAAAAGATGCATGCTTGATTAAAATGCAATTTTAAAGGGGTGTGCCAAGTTACAAGAAATGTATTATACATGCATAAGGCGTTGTTAGATTATATACGGATATGTTAAATATGATATAAGGATATATGTTATGATAATTAAATAAATCATGTCTTTTCACTCTTTTACTACAAATTCAATATAAATAATTTGCAAATATCTCTTTTCAAAATATAACATCTATAAATAACAGATTTTATTTTCAAATGTCAAGATAAAAACGGTCTTGTAATCTGCAATTTTGTCACAAAAATTGCATTTAGCAAAAGCTTGTCTCGGTGCACTCGATTACCTATATTTTAGGACATATACTATAACCCATCCTATAACTCATGACTTCTTTGTTGTTATCTATATATCTCGTAACTATAAAACAAATAAAATTGTTACAGTGTTAAAATGTGGTGTAGAATTTGTATTTGTATATTGAAAGATTGTATAAAAATATCACATTGATGTAAAAATATATGTAGATTATATATTGAATTCATTGATTTATGGTTTTTTCCGCCACTTAAGACACTATTTCAGTTATATCGTGACGGTCAGTTTTATTGGTGGAGGAAACCGGAGTACCAGGAGAAAACCACCGACCTGTCGCAAATCACTGACAAACTTTTTCATATATTATATTATATATTGTATGCTAACAAGTGCTAATAATTATATATGCTTCTTACCGATGGTGTTTGTAATTTTATCAAATGTAGATATTTCAATACCACTCAGTTAAAAGGGCATTATCTGCCAAATCGTAAATTTGTGTTACCCATAAAAACTATCAGATATAATTGATGCCTTAATAAAACGTGTTTCTGAAACTTATAAATGTTATGAAATGTACGCGCATCGGGGGAAAAACGTGTAACTGCTCGTGTTTTGAGATCAATCAAGAAATGGACGCCACCTTATTAATTATCGACAATGTTTACGGAGTTTGTCGAATCGTCATTAAATCAGTACAACAATGCACTTATTTCTTATTTTTTGTGAATCTGCTTTTAGCAGGTGTTAATTATGGACAAAGAACCATGCAAGCTGGCAGTTAATAAGCGACAAAATACAAATTATTTAAGGATTGATCTCAATTTCTTTTCGGTTCATGAAGAAATAAACTAAAAAATGTGGTACACACTGTGTAACCCGCGAAGTGGGTTACGCAAGGGTGTGTACCACAATTTTGAGTTTATTTCGAATGAACCGAGCAAAAAATTGTGATCAATCCTTATAAATTAATTCCTAATTATTTTTTTTTTTCTTGTCCTAAAAATATTTTGACGGATAATTGCCTAAACAGAATTAAAATTAAAAAAATTCCCAATTGAGACCCCAACATGTGACTTCCGTTTAAAATTGTTATCTATGACTAACTCGAATAATACTGCGCCCTCTATCGGCACTATCGCTGGACGAGGGCTTGAACGCTCTTAATGGTAAAAATCCGTCAGCTGCTATCTGGTTCAGACAACCAATCAAATGTCCGATATTAGCGCGTATGCGCATTGGTGACTTCCTTTACTTCCGTTTGTAAATATTGACAAAACAAACACGGAGAATGATTGTGCATGTGCTCTTGCATATTTAGAAAACAAATACACCTTTATTCTCATAATTATGATTTAAATTGCGATAGATTCACAAATCTTTAAAGATTTAAATAAATAAAACACTGTGTAATCATTTTTTGAAGTTTTTATGTTTTAATCTAAATTTGCTAAAATGTCACAATACACATCTAACATGTATGTGGGACTATAAAAGTGACTTTTTATGATTATTGTTAGCAAAGGCACTCGTGGCACGGAATTACTACCCCTTTTTGATTACTTGTTTATTTTCAATAAAAATTTTTATTATTTCATCTCTTTTTCCTGAATTTATTGTGGATAATAGGGTCGACACACGTAACTTGCCGTTAGCATAAGATTGTATAAATATGGATATTCACAAGTTAAATTAAGGAAAATGGGATGAAATAATAAAGAAATTTTCATGAAAATAAATATGTAAACAGAAAGTTGATTATTTCATCAATTTTTAATTTAAATACTCATCACAATATCGTTAAATTATTATCCTGATTTTTTTTTAAACCATTTTTGTCTTTTTAATTGATAACTGACCCATGTTAGGCTAAATAAATGAAAAGTGACTTAATGTGTTAATTATATAAATCCTTGTCTTCTATAAATTTTAATTTCTTATCTAATTCTTATTCTTATTACGTAACAATATGGCCAAAATAGATGGCTTCACAGTAGGAGCTATATCTGTATATTGGTTACATCGATCCTGTATATTACAACTGACAGCTAATGCATGACAAACAATTTTAATCAGCCATCAGTATCATAAAATACCTTTTTCAAAATCTTCATTTTAAATAATATTAAAAAATCATTATAAGAATGAATTCAATTCAAGCTTTTCTTTACTTTCCAATTTTGAAATAAAAATCGATATGTTTAAATATTTAAAAAATAGTAATTATTCATCTAAGTTTTATTTCTTGTTTGGTTGTACATATTTATCAGGATATGTGTATTGCATACATCATTACATCATCTGGTCGCTTCATTGGACAAATTTACAAACACTTTAGCTCCTCCTATTTTAATGTCATAATACCCATAAGTCATAGCGATTTACTATTTCCTGTTTGACAGATTTTTTCAATGAATGCATCCAGGCGTTAATGTAGCGACCAGCGGGAGCGTAATATAACGACTGGATTATTCGGGTTAATCTATGACATGATGGATAAAAAAAATTATAACCAATCAAATTCAAGCATTTGCTACAAATTTATTTATTCGTTTTCATCTGTCACTAGTAAGGTCAATTGCATACGGAAAAAGCGAGGTCAAATTATTTGCTTGCAAGCAAATAAGTATTCGATGGTAATTTTCGTTCTCAAAAGGCGGAAAGTGGTTCGATGAGTTGTTTAATGTGAAATATTTACCTTTATTTCATCATTTTAAAGCTATTTACCAATTTCCAAAGCATACATTTTTCTTGGTCCATATCGTAGCTAATGCCCCTTTAAATTTGTAAAAAAAAAAAAAAAATGGTTTAAATAATTGGTAACTTTTATATATAAAAGTGTCAAAATTATCATACAGTCGCCATCATCATTTTGGTAACCATTACGAAATATCTGTGTCACATATGATGATTCATCCTGAACTGTTGTTTTGTAGATATGAAAAAAAAATTGCTTACATAACATGCTTGATATTTGTCTACATACATAACGTATTTGATATTTGTCTACATACATAGCGTATTTGATATTTGTCTACATACATAACATATTTGATATTGGTCAACATATTCTATATTAATATATTCTACAGGTATCTGATTAACAGCTATATGGATATAATAACAACAAGCAAGAACAAGATGTACTTCAATACTTTATTATACAGTTTTATGGTAAATATAATTACTTCGGAACTTCCTGATTTTTAATATTCTTACCATAATATAATAATTTCACGTTTTATCTCACTTCGCCTCGATGTTTTAATAGTCCGTGTGTTCATCTTGAATGCGGACTATCTTGGAGTTGGTGACCAGTAGGTTTAAGCTAATTGCAAAATATGGCATTAGCTTAATATCTTCTATGTGTGCAGGGGCATAAGTAAGGTGCATTCCCACTTGGTCTACTCCCATTTGGTCTATTCCCATTTGGTTTATTCCCATTTGGTCTGGTCCCACTTGGTCCACTCTAGAAAAATGGTAGTGTTGCAGTTGGTCTACTCTATGAATTTTATATACAAAAACAACATATAAAAAACAATTTCACTCTATTATGGAAAAAGTTTAAGAGAAAGTTTAAAAGTTTCAATTTAAAATTGTTATGATA
>MJUT01013015.1:49234-88091 GCA_002080005.1 Gigantidas platifrons | reverse complement strand
AATAGACCAAATGGGAATGGTCAAATAGTAGACGAAATGGGAATAGACTAAATGGGAGTAGACCAAGTGGGAAGTTATCTTGTACTGTCCCGAGAAGTGTGGTTTTATTTTTCTAGTTTTGTCGTGTATTATTCTATGAATGTCTATAATTACCTGTGTACCTTTTTTGGCCACGGTGTTGTCTGTTATTCTTCGATGTACAGATTCTTCTTACTCCTTTGGTATCTACAAACTCTTCTTACAATGCATAATAGTTAACTTCAAGTGCCTACATAAATGTATACATATTTTTGTTATCATTTTCAGATTGAAATAATTATCACAAAAGCACATGTCAAGAATATAAATATAAGGATGCTGAAATCAACATGTGTAGATAAATGCCACAAATACCAGTTTGCAATATGTTTTCCAAGGTATGTTTATAATAACACATGTAATGTCATTTGGTTTGTTTATCTTCGTTCAGTGTCTTGTGTCCAATGTTGCCAGTGTCTCTGGATTGTTCATTTTTGATTCCCTCTCCGGTTTTCTCTTATGCGTATTCATTTTGTCCAACTGGCTGCAAATCATGGACAAACTATATCACAGTCGGATCGAGTGTACCTCGGCATGTGGTTATAGATAGATGTAAATCCAACTACATACGACCGCGGCCATCCCGGATTGGTGGAAATGTATAGTTTAATACAGCATCGTTTGCCATGCAGTTGTTTATACATACACGTGTGTTCAATGTGTACTTTAAAGTTTGTGTTCAATTTGACATTTATTGAAATGATCAATGTAGAATTAGTATCCTCTACAACTATGATTATTTTTTAGCGATCCTTTTACGCAGTGCGAAATATTTAACACTATATACAATGGATATGCATGCATAACCATTTCAACACAAAAAAATATAACGAGCCTGTAAAATCCTGTTGTATCAAAATTGAAGATGGCAGCAATCGCGGAAAAACACGTATTTTATATAATTTTGCAAAAATCTCTCTTTTTTTTTTCTTTTTTTTTTTTTAGATTTGTTGGTTTATTTGTTTAATGTGTTTAACGCAACTTTCAACAATAGTTCAGTTATATCGTGTAGTATGTCGCTGTTCATTCTTCAGAACTATTATTACTTAATAAAGAAAAGTTTGTATTCGGTACTCTCTATTATGAACATCGCTGTATATATATCGCTAAACCAGTCACAATCGAGAGTAATTGTTTTATAACAGATTATTTGAATAGTGAATATATCTGTATATTCATGCATGTGAATGGATAAAAAAACGAAATTAAAAACAAAAAGCAAAAAAAAGGAAAAAACACTATATATTTGCAAATGTTAATATAGGTGTATAAAACTTTATTTTTGAATTAATTTTAACTTGGTGTTTTTTTTACTTATAGAGTTAACAGGAAACGTTCATGTTATTTCTAATTTGTGCCATTTGTAAAAGCGGTAACGAAAATATGTGTCTTTTATTATCTTTTTTCAGATCTTGTTCTCCGATTTTCGATCTTCAGGCTATGAAAACAACGCATTGTTTTACCACTTTGAGCGAAAATGGCGAATACATAGCAAAAGTGAAAGAACCAGAATTAATAAACAATGTTACCTTTCCTCCAATAGATAAACCGGTAAGAACCCCCGTTGTTTTTGGGTTTTTTTATGTCTTCGTTCCGTGTCTTATGTTCCCAATGTTGTCAGTGTCTCTAGATAATCTATTGTTGATTTCCCTTCTGTTTCCTCTTACGTATCTTTAGTATGAATTTATTATTTATGTATGTGCTAAGACCGCTTTGATTAACACTACCGAAAAAAGTACGTTTCATATTTTTATTGAAAGTTGTATAATAAAAACGATGGGTTTCCTGTATTTACTCAGACAGAACTTTATGAAATTGTTATCGGCGTTATCTCCCCTTTCNGAAAATGCTTGATACTCATGAAATCGTTGTCGTAAAGTAATGATGTCTTAACCATTAATCTTTGACCATTTAGAGGTATAGAGGTAAACAACTAGCGCATGATCTCTTTTGTGATACTTCATTGTTAAAAAAGGAATGATTGCTACTAGGTTACAACCCATCTCGAGATTAAAAGAAAACATCCACTTATAAACCCAAGCCACTTGTGTACCCATAGTGCTTTCACACTTGATCTCGTCATTAAAATATACAAAATGTATCTGAAATACCCTATATAGTAATTGATCAACATTTGTTGTCTTGAATGATTATACTAACTTGCGAATTATTCATAGCATTTAGGATCATTACATGTCAACAGTTCCACAAATAGCAATCAATTTAGACTGGGTTAACAGAAGAATTTGTTCCGCCTTATTGGTGTATATTTGGTACTACCAAATGTATCCAGTATTACGTCAAGAGGTCGCCCACCATGTGTGGCATAGTTTGCTTGTTATTAATACAAATTTCATATAATTTCAAGAGCTGTCTTATAACGGGACTTCAACAATCCATGTACGTAAATGCCGCTCAATTAGCGACATCTGTTGTATATGATATGCTTTTTTTCTATATTCTTTAGACGTTATTGTGTGTGATAATAACGTAGATATCACATTACCTACTCTCTACTGTATTAATCTCTCGTGGTGATATATAAACAAGACACTATCAACAAAAAACGATGAGCAACATGGATCCCATTAACACCCTGGGGTGAACCCAGATTCTCACGAAGGGTAAACAGTTCCTGTCTCTAATAAGACATTCGCCGTGTTACTCATATGGTAAAGAAGAATAAGACACCACTATCCGCAATAAAGCAAACAACACAAATAGGACTTGACCGCTATTACCATGAATAACGTCTAATACAATGGACTTTAGTTGTGTATTTGCACTTCTTGAAAGACAAAGTAGGAGCAATTGCCACCCGTAATTGGTTATGCCAGTTATGTTTTTGGTGCTTAGTGCCACTTTCAACAATCTTTCAGTTTTATTGGTGGCGGAAACCAGAGTACCCTGAGAAAACCACCGATCTTCCGTACGTCACTAACAAACTTTATCACATGATGCATGAGCGAGATTCGAACTCACTACGTTAGTGGTGATAGTCACTGATAGCATTAATAGTGTAAATCCAACTGCCATACGATCACGTCCGATACAGCTCCACACCTAATTGGAAGAGCTATGTCATATAAATTGAAATCAGAGTCCCGTCAACAAAAAGTATTTTTCTTTTATTTGAACGTCTTGATTTGTAAATTGCAATGAGTTTTCAACGATATAACATTTATATGTGCCAATATCTACAATTCAAGTAATTTTAGATTTCAAGGTTGGTTCTAATGGTATATGATCCAAGAAACACAAACTTTATTTTGTGCGAAGAAAGTAGGAATCAGACCAAAAATGGAATGAATGTAGCATTTGTTGACTATATTACTGGTAGTTCAATGAGGTATATGTATATAAAATTCATTGTCCTCCTAAAATATGTTGACTTGCTTTAATGCATAGAAACGTTCTGACCTATTAAATGTTTTAACTTAAATGTAATTGATCTTTAATCGAAGAGATTATAATTTTTGACCTTGCATCATATCATGTCTAAAAAGTTCGGCCATAAACAATTCACAATTTCATTGTGGAATAATTACATTACTTCGGTTTTTCACTGAAATGTTACAATATGATTAGTTATGAAGTGGTCACATGATTATAAAAGAGATGTTTCGTATCCCAATGAAGCTCAAACCCGAAATTGCACGTGCCTCCATGACGACGTCAGATGTAAACAATCAATGGCGTAGTAATTTCCAACAGCAAATAATATAACACAAATAAAATTCACAACGAAAAATTCAACTAAATTAAATTATGGTGTGATTTAAATATAATTATAATACTTGAATGCATTCTTTTGAAGTTTCATTGGGGTATGAAAGCGTTGATCAAAGCACATTTTCAACATGAAGCGCTATCGAAAATGTACTTCGGTCAATGCTTTCATACCCCAATGAAACTTCAAAAGAATGCATTCAATTCTTAATAAAGTCAAATAAATGGAAAAATTCAATTGATATCTTAACTCGAACATTACATTGATATATTTTGAATTCAGATTAAAGTATTGTTTTCAGATTTGAAATTTCAATCGAGGCGGTATGTGAAAAGGAAGATTGTTATGGCCAGATGTGTGATATCTGTGGTAATATTTGTTGATAATCTAATGATCCGTTACCATCTGTAATATTTATAAAATAAAAAAATTGTGATTGAATGGTTGTTGTTTAACGCCAATTCAGCATTTTTTTCAGCTATATCATAGCGAGAACAAGTTAATTTTCAATAAGATGATGATAAGGTCCGCTTTATGCTAGACCAGAGTTGGATTTTCATAGTGCTAGCTCACTGAAACAATAATCCGCGGGTAGACATGTCGCTCCACTCGGACATATTATTCCGATTCCGAGCCAACCAGTCTTTGCTGTTTCTCCTTAATGCTGCGTGCTTAGCGGAGAAGGAACAAATACCGATTTTATAGTCCTTGGTTTGACCCGACCCAGGCTCGAACCCACGATCTACCGAACTCGAGGCGAGCACGCAAACCATTATTCCAACGATGCGGTTGATAAAATAGTAGTCAAAATAAAATTGACACTCTAAATGTATAACCTAATATTTATTACTGAAATTTACAGTTCCTAAGTAATATTATTATTAATGAAACTAAGGTTCCCCTCTCGGGCATAGGTGGCATTATCCGATTTCGGTTATCCTGTGTATGCCCTTTGGCTTTATTGTCCCCAAAACTTTAAACTATTTGGCTTTCCCATCTTTTGACTACATGCGTACCTGATGAAGGTTTTTCCAGAATCTCGTCGTGTGAACTTAATATGAAATCTACAGTTTTATATGGTGAAACATAAAATTAAACGCGGAAAAATATTAAAAAACAATTGGACAACTTGAAATACATATATGATAAGCGTTAGAGAAAACCGAAGGGGCAATCAAGAATGAACAATGCAGAGACACTGACAACATTGGGCATATAACATTGAAGAAGAAAAAACAGGATTAACATGAGCTACGTCGAAAGAGTGGTTTTCACTAAAAATGTATTAATACTATCAATTAGCTTGCAACTAACTATAAAAATACAAGTAGGTGTATGTACCCCTATATTACGGTAAATATGGAGTAAAGCTGTTTTATCTTAAAGAATGTTTTAATATATGTTCTAAAACAAAGCATATATGCAAGTTTGTTATTAGTCGTAATAAAAAAGTAATTGTTATTTACTTTGCCTTATTTCAGGTACCACCACAGAGCTATTCGCGACAACAGATATTTCAACTTCAACAGAAACAACTACACATTTATCAATAGAAACTGCGCATTCTTCAGAACAGACGGGAAACACAACACGTTTCACAACAATACAAATTACGAATATATCTGAAAGTACAACACATGAAAACACAAGAAGTGGTGTCACGTCAACTTCAGGTATGGATACCCAAGCACCCAGACATGACGCACATTGTCAATGTTCAGTTAATAAAACGCCAAATATTCAATATAAAGAAGACACTATCGTGGCTGTGAGATGTAGAATAGCAATACAATCGCTGTTCCTTTACTTTAACTGATTATTTTAATGTTGTATAATCTCTGATGTTCATTTACATCCAAATCTTTTCTTAATAAGCTAATCTATTTGTTAAATACATTGCATATCTCTTCCATAATCAACCCAGTTATTTTGTTTTCACTTGTCAATCTCTTTGGTGCAAGTGCTAAAGTGTGCCAGTTGCTTTCCCATGGTCGATGGTTCTCATTGGATACTCCGGCTTCTTCCACCACAAAAACTAGTCGCCATGATATAGCTGAAATGTAAGTGAAAGTGACGTTAAGCATGAAAAATCAAATCAATCTCTTTGGTAAAGTTTTGTTAATTTTGTTCTTTTTCCAACTGTCGTTGTGATATCAAATATGTATGCAGACTAATGATATATCTTACCACATATATATTTATCACAATTTAAAATTATAATACTTACTCATTTGTTAATGATTTTGATATATTCAAAAGAAATAATAATACAAGCAAACACAAAACATATTACAGTCTATATGCAATAAAACCTGTCAGTTTATATATATATATTTCTTCATTTTATTTCAGCTACCACCACACAGCTATTACCAACAACAGATATTTCAACTTCAGGAGAAACTACCACACGTCTGTCAACACAAACTACGTATTCTACTGAATATTATCGTCCAACTCCAACAAAGCAAAATGAAAAGATTACTGAGAGTACAACGCATAGTACCACTAAAACAGGTGTCGCGTCTACGACTCATCTACCAACATCAACTATGAATTCAAGAACAAAATCAACGCACAATGCCACAACACCTGTTGTATCCAAAATTAGCACCAGTCAAATCAGTAAATCAACTAAAAGGGTACGTACAACAAATGTCACTTAACCTATAATGTTGATAATGTATGTAGACAGTACTATTCCATCCTCTCGTACTGTCACAGAACCAACAACAGTCACATACTCTAATACAAACATTTCATTGAGTAATCCTGTAATTATTAACGTTAATTATTAATAAGGTTATTTTTTTTTCTTTCAGAAAAGATTTGTTTTTGTTTCCGTGATCTGTGACTAACTGTTCGTACTTACTGTCGTGGGATCCGTGTTGTTCCTCTTTTTTGCTTTCTTTGTTGTGTTGTGTTGTGTTGTGTTGTGTTTTTTTGTTTCGTTTGTCTTCGTCCTGTGTGACAGAATACAAGGTGTTGATATCTTCCGAAAATCACAATAAATGATTGAGACATGCTATAATAAGATCGCACAATTTTATTTAATGCGCATGATGAATTTCTGGAGGTACACTAATTGTTAGAATATTAGAAAACCACAGTTTTTGTTAGCAAGTAAACCAAAGGTCCTAAACAGGAAAGCCAAAATCGGGGAGGAAAATTGACCTTAATCTTGTTATTTTAAGAACAGTTTGAACATACCAAAGCGGTAATTAGAAGCCATAATTCAAAGAAGGACAGACAAACATTGGTCAAGAGAAAAAGAACACAAGGACAAGTAACGATCTACAAAAACATTACACAGAAAACTAAATATCGAGTAACACGAACCACGCTAAAAACTGGGGATGAATTCAAGTGTTCCAGAAGGGTTAGCAGTTCATTAAATTTAATAATAAATTCCATACATAAATATAATAAACTATGTCAATGTCGAAGCACTGACTAAGGAACGGATTATACCCTCAGGTACTAATAGTACACCGGCAGGGGTGTTACTGAGAAACTGTATGCGATAACAGAAACATAAAAAGGTGCATAGTGTTTGTTGTGAATGTACCTTCAACTGTTCTTTTAAAATTTACTTTTCGTTGAAAGAACAGTTGTTAGAATACATCATAGCACTATTATATAATACAAAATAACTTGATGTGTTAGTTGTAATAGCTACTGTGTGCTATTTTGATCAAGTAGTTATTTCTTTCAAAATTCATCATATTCCTAAGAGTCATGCGATCTCTAGTGGGTTGACATCTGTGTACATAGCCCATGTTTACAATTACTTCTAATACTAGACCGAGATGTTGTTGGTATAAAGCTTTAAGCGAGGCCTTTTTCTTTCAGCATTTTTTATTGCTTTTAATTCATCCCATATATACAACGCCAGTTACAAAATATTTAATAAAATAATAAAGGAATAATTGAATGAATTCTGAAACAAGAAAGCACGCTCATATTAATTCATATTTATAAGATTTGCTTTCTTTTTTTAAATTAAAAACGAAACATCCATTCAGTATATCGTATCAAATTTGTACAATGTTCTGATTGGACGACGAAGTAAGTTGGGCGGGTATTATATGATACGTAGACAGTTATGTTGATGACGTATTTCCGGTAAACCTGTAGTGTATGCTACATGTACATACATTGTTGTAGTTTGGTATATTGATGTTTTAAATGATGTAATTGTATTTTTATTGTATTTTAGGAAGAGGTAGAAAACAGTAAAAATGTAAAAGCATGGGCTATTACAACTACAGCTGTAGGAATTGTTGAAATGATAGTAATTATCCTGTTAATTGTGTATATCAGATGGTAAGTATGTATATTGTCTGTGTATTTCTCAGCCATATCGGTGGTATAATGGTTAGCGTGGCTGTCTCAAGTACGGTAGATCGTGGGCTGAAGCCCTGGTCATGTCAGATCAAATCAAAAACTACACAATTGGTATTTGTTTCTACTCCTCTCAGCACACATCACTAAGGAGTAACCGCAAAACTGATTGGCTCGGAATCAAAATAATATGTAACTTGTTCTCTCCATGATATAGCTGACAAATTACTCATTAATCACTCATTCATTCTGTGCATCTAAGTATTAAATACGTAGCTATCTAATATAGGGCGCACAACGCGTTTCTAGAATAAACTTTATCATTAGGTACGCTCAAAGGCAAAAGAGAGGAAAGTATAATATCACTAACTTGTTAGTTAACAGCGATATATTTGAAACGTTGCTGAAATTGGGGTTTAAATCTACATTACGCAATTAATGACTTTTCATAAGGTTGACACGGTGATTTATTAACCCCAGAAGAAGTGATAATTACCTATGTCAACTGCCGAGGTGATTATCACTTCGTGGGTTGATAAATATCGTGTCAACCGATATCAAAAGTCAACAATTGTTTTATTAAATGACTTGAAATCCGAAACGTTAGTGTTAAAGGAGGTACGACTGGCTCATAAAAATACCCCGTCCAATCAAACATTTGATATAAAGCAAACGTCATCAGGATTTCTTCGATGTATATTTGGGTACTTGACGGCTATGATAAACTAATTGTCTACCTCCCTTAGACCTTCTTAGTCATTTAATAAAACAAAATAACACACTTCGGTGATGTGACCACAAATTGTACAACTCGACCATATGATAGCCCCACGCCACACGAATGGCGAGCTCCTTCCACATAAGCGTGTACACGTGGTATCTAATAATGCAGCATATCTTATCATAGAGGCCTTATATGTGCTCGACAAGATTATCCCACACGATGCATTATACTTGTTTTCTTGTTGCAATATAAAGTCTATCCCCATTGCATTGCCATCATTTTTTCTACATGCTCTATTATTTCTTAGACATATGGCTGAAATATCGCTCACTCGATGTGAAACAAATAATCAATCAATCAATCAATACTTTTATTTTCTTGATACATGTATTTTTTTTATTCCAGGCTTAAAATACAAAAGCGCACAGCCTCCAGTAGTCAGGAATTTTTTTCGCATTTATAATGGAAAATTCCTTTACATTCAATAAAACATGAAAGATTAATTTATGTGCAAATATGTAGATTGTATCCTTGTGGTAGAAAACGGAACTTTCAGTTTGAATGAAACAATAGAGAATAGTGGAAATAATGATATGTGGTCTTCATCCTATGTGTTTTAATTTATAAACTGACAAACACCATTTTAAAACATTTTGGTTATATTTTGTTGTGTAATCTGCATACTATTTTACGTAAAAGAAGGAACTAATTAACTCGCACCTGTAAAAACAAATACAATGAAAAACAATAAATACCACACCTGTCGGTTCTCGGGCTGATATCATGAACTAGGGCTGATTAAGAGTATGATATGAAAAATGCCATGTAATAATCTATATCTTACATTTGACACAAAGACCAACGTTAATATCACTGCATGTCTTATATTATAACCTAATAGGCCAAAATGCACATCTGATATGATTGATTGGTCAAAATGTATGTGTATGAGGTTATTAAAGCATTTTGCACAAACATTTATTTGTTTAATCTTGCATTTTTCTGAAAACAGGAAACCAGCCAGCATAAAAAAAACATTTAGAAAATATTTGGTAAATACATGTCTAATATGATAGCAAGACATTAACTAGATGGTGCCTTTCCATTCAACTAGAGGCTCACCTGAGTCTGTTTCGCTCACCTGATAATCATGTTCAGTTTGTGTTCAATGTTCAATTAAGTTTAGATATGAAGAAAAAATAGTATATACATAGGATCCAATGTACAGTTGTTTCCCATTAAAATAGGACTTCAACAAAAACAGAGCGTTGATAGAGGAAATATGTAGACATGTACCGAAAGCACCCAATGCAATCCAATCAACAATAATGCTATATGGTCTTCATCCTTTGTATTATAATTTATATACAGACAATCACCATTTTAGATTTTGTTGTTATACTTTGCACTGAACATTATTTATTCCTCTGTGAAAAACAGGAAATCACAACCATTAGGGAAAAGTTCATTCCTATATATTACACGAAATATCCAACCGAACTGAAACTTTCACGAATGCTTATGTATTATCATGTAGAACTGTGCAGGAATCTGGCATCTTTTCTTAAAATTATGGTGCGCTTTTTATAGACAGTCCGATTTCTTTCTTGTATGTTATTTATTTATTATTTTGTGTTGTTGTATTGCATATATGATATGTCAATTTGTATTTATATAGAATGTGAGTTTGCTATGTCCTCTTGTACACCTGTGTGTCTGAGTTTTTATAAATAAAATCTTGTCTTGTCTTGCCTTGTAATCTTAATACAATTTTACGTAAAAGAAGGAACTAATTAACTCGCACCTGTAAAAACAAATACAATGAAAAGCAATAAATACCACACCTGTCGGTTCTCGGGCTGATATCAGGAACTAGGGATAATTAAGGGTTAGTTATGAAAATGCCATGTGATAATCTAGATCTAACATTTGACACAGACCAACGTTAATATTACTGCATTTCTTATAGGCCAAAAGACCAATATGCATTCCTGATATGATTGATTGGTCAAAATGTATTTGTATGAGGTTATTAAAGCATTTTGCATAATCGTTTATTCGTATAATTTTGCATTCTTCTGAAAACAGGAAACCAGCCAGCATAAAAAAAAACATTTAGAAAATATTTGGTAAATACATGTGTAATGTGATAGCCAGACATTAACTAGATGGTGCGTTTTCATTCAACTAGAGGCTCACCTGAGTCTATGTCGCTCACCTGATAATTCATGTGCAGTTTGTGTTCAATGTTCAATGAAGTTTAGATTTGAGGAAAAAATATTATATACATAGGATCCGATGTACAATTGTTTCCCATTAAAATAGGACTTCAACAAAAACAGAGCGTTGTTAGAGGAAATATGTAGACATACAACAGAAAGCAACCAATGCAATCCATTCAACAACAACAAAAATATGACGAAAAAAAATTCTATATACATTTCAAATATTCAAAATTTCGGAATTTGAGCCCCTTGTAGAACCCTTTTCGAAATAAGATAGCATTGTTGTAGTTAATGGCAAAAGGACTGCATATTAAGATTGCACGAAAAATAAAATAAGTTTAATATATTAGTTAATGATATTTATTCATGTGCACGAGGTTAGTATACCGTGTTTAAAACGACCCTCAGATTTTCTTACTCGGCTAGGAGTGATAAACATGGTTTTATCTTAAAGATCGTAGATACATACCTATGATGTTACAGCCAATGGGTAGACATACTTAAATCAAAGTGCAGTCAACTTTAGCCAAGTTAGTCCAAATGTTACTTATTCATTTATACGAACGTGGGGTGCCCTTTTTGAAATTGCCCCTTAGATTTTCTTGCGATACTAGGGGCTAATAACTTGGGTTTAAACTAAAGGTCTAAAGTATACCTACGTATGATATTGCTGCAAATGTGTAGCTCTACTTAAAAACGGTGATACCCTGTATGTTATTTAAGTTACCTCCCCTGTAACAACTATATACTTAAGACGTTTTACTTTCAAAGCACATCAGAAATCGGACCAAATCGTATTGTCATGCAACGTCGCTCGCAGAACCGTGTTATTATTATGTTACATCGAGGTGGGTAATTAAAATAAATAATTCAGGAATTCCATTCATAAAAAGGATCGCCAATCTAGATATCTTAAAAAAAAACATTAGTGGACATCAATATGGTCTTGGCGTTTAACGCCACTTTCAAAAACAATTCAGTAATATCGTAGCGGTCAGTTTTATTGATAGAGGAATACAGAGTATCCGGAGAAAACAACAGACATATCGCAGGTCAATGACAGACTTTATCACATAATGTTGTATCAAGTACACCTCGCCATGAGTTGTGATAGGCACTGAATGCAAAGGTATTTGTAAATCCAACTACTATACGATCATACACGACAACGAATACCTAAATAAAACCAACCATGATTAAGATCATGTTATGACTGGTCGTTGTTGGTCCGTCGCATTTAATCAAGATTAATCGACACTATACATTTATTGCATGCTGGTGAGGGAAATGTGAAAATTTACTCACCCAAGAGTATCATATTCCCCGAGGGCATCGCTCAAGGGGAATATGATACTCGTGGGTGAATTAATACAGATTAATACATGGGCATTTTCATATTGGCCTGGTTATCATCCTGAGACACCCATATTGGCCCTCGACTTCGTCTCAGGCCAATATGGGTGTCTCAGGATAATAACCGCGACAATATGGAAATGCCCATGTGTTAAACTATTTATCATATACTTCCGACATCTGCAGACGTAAACACCGGAAGTTGTTTATTTTGTCTGAAACGCACGAGGGGCACCTAATATCCGGTTATTTTCCCTGGGTGTGAAAATATGGACAGTTTACTTCCGGTCATATTGGTCATACAAAAATGCCTTTATTTTAACTAAGCATGTAATAAATTTTCATATTTCCTGTACCTGCATGCTATAAATGTTTTATTATACCGAATGAAACCAAGAAAACACATAAATATGTAAAATACTGGCAAACATATTCTTAGTCCATTGGAACGTTGTCTCAGATATTTTAAAACCACATTGTAGCGGTTTCCTGCAAATGAATCGTTCCGAGTGCCTCTGACGTTTTCCTGTCAAAGAACGATAACTCTGGCGGGAAAACCCGCGCCGCTTCCGAAGTGGTGGAATATGATATTTAATTCACGGAATATGATTTTTGTTCTTTGTGATCACGTGTTCTGATGTTTACCCATTGTCCGATCAAATTAATCTATTTATGGTAATTAATATATGATGTATGATAATACACATTGTCGTTTACTTTACCGATATCAACAAACTACCCACAAATTAGATGAATTCCTTTGAAAACTCGATCGTTTTAGCAGAATGGTCAAACCTGAATGCCTACTGATATTTTTGTATATCAGATGAGTGAGTGAGTGATCGTTGTTTAACGCTAATTCAGCAATTTATCAGCAATATCACGGCGAGAACAAGTTAATTTTCAATGAGATTATGATGAGGTCCTCTTTGTACTAGAGCAACACGCTTTGTTGAATTTTTATATACATATGTGATTGACTGTTCCCAGTGAGTTTCCAAAACTACGTCATCCATATTTATCTACAGATTAGTTGTACGGAATTTGGGTCTCTGTAAATATAGAGTAAAAGAACAATTGCTAGACGTGATATATTAGCTACCTGATGGCAGATTGTAATTTTGTAGGCATATTAACAAACATCTTGTATTTGAAGTGCTAATGGCATGCACATGTTTATTAATAGGAAACATGTTATTGATTCATATATAATGTAATTATTATCAAAACTAAGGTTCTCCTCCCTCAAGCATAGGTGACTTTTTCTGATTTTGGCTCCCCTGTTTATGCTCTTTGGTCTTATTGATCTCCTCCCTCAAGCATAAGTGATTTTGTCTCTGATTTTGGCTCTCCTGTTTAGGTTTTCTGGTTTTATTTCTCTCCTCCCTCAGACATATGTGACTTTGTCTGATTTTGGCTCTCCTGTTTAGGCCCTTCGGTTTTATTTCTCTTCTCCCTGAAGCATAGGTGACTTTGTCTCTGATCTTGGCTCTCCTGTTTAGGCTCTTTGGTTTTATTTCTCTCCTCCTAAATACTTTAAAATTATTTAGATTTCCAGTATTTCGAGTTGAGCGTACCTGATGAAGGTTATTCCAGAAACGTGTCGTGCGCACTAAATTAGATATCTACGTTTTTATTAGAATGAGCAGATTATAGTAATTTAAATAGAGACATAGATAAACGTATTTTAAATGACTTGTTAATGTCTAAAATTGTTTTTTTTTAATATACTGAAAGTTGGCATCCGAATGTGAATGCCTTGCTTTCATGACAGGACATGGGTGAAATAAATTAAAAACCTATAAACTTTTTAAGTCTGAGTATGGTATTGAAAATTATTGTAAAGTTTTAGTGCCTATTTATACTTTTGAGAAATTGAGGTGTGAAAATATAAATCTTCAAGAAAGAATTTTTTTTAACAGTCCAAATTTAATTGAAGATGAAACCCATGTTATTTTGCATTGTCCTGTTTATTCTGAATTTATAAACAATCTTTTTACTGAAGTTTTAAATGTGAATAGCAATTAATGAGTTTGTCAGATTGTCAAAAAATTGTATTTTTATTTTCTAATCATTTTTTTATTTTTAGAATAATTGACAAAACATGTAATATTTATATCTTCAAAAACGTCATGGAGTTTTATATTGTAAATAATATACTTATTTGTGTATTAATATTTGTACTGCCCGTATGTACTTGTTGGTATATATGATTTCTTATAGTCTCTCATAAATCTTTATTGATTGGCTTGTGTGTATATATTAATAACATGTTTAATTTTGAGCAATGAGCACTCTAGTAAGCAAGTAACAGGTGTCGAATACAGGTGTGCTGTATTTTGTATAATATACAAATACAGCTTCAAGACACGCCACACAACTTACTTTGGGGGTCACGAAAGGTTTGAGGAATATTTATTTTTCTAAATTGAAAAAAAACACTACCTAACTCCGAAATTGCAGGATTAAAACAATATTAGTGTATTGTAGAAGAATATAGAAAATATTTGTATTCGGCACGGAACTGGGGGAAAATGTTCGGCTAAAGCCTCGCATTTTCCTCCCAGTTCCTTAGCCTCATACAAATATTTTCTATATTCTTCTACAATACACTAATATTGTATATATCATTTGTTAACGCCTACCAAATATCGCAGCGAGCCACAGAAGCCACGGAAGACAGTTACAGCTGTGCATAGTTCGTACATGCTAGAACTTCTGTGCTATAAAACACAATTCCGAGACGGGACGTAGTCATGCTCCGAGGCTTCGATTCAGACGATTCTACACTAATGGACAGATATCCAACCTATGTCACGGATACAGACCTTGGTGATCAACCATCAACGCTGAACCAACAACGACAAACTCATTTCAATCGAAAAGCCAAACGCAAACAGACAGAGCACTAGTTTCTGTGAAAGTAATCTGTCTGCAAAACCTACAGAAGATGGCCAGGTGTAAAACCTCAATAACTAACTATTTGTTAGTTTATGTATTTTTACATAAGGTGAGACGCTGATAAAATATTGCACATTGCATCTAATATGTGCATTAAATTAAATTGTTTTATTGATATCACTGAGTCAATATCTCTGCTGCTTGCCTATTAGTCCCCGACTGTATCATCCGCCCAGTAGTTAGTGCTCCGCGATGACATGGTTTTAAGATACAGTTGTTATTATATTTTGCAGTTCCTAGATCATGTAAGTACGTGTATTATTAAATCTAGGGTTCTCCTCCCCCTGGAAGACGTGACCTTTGCCGAGTTTGGCTTTCCGATTTAGGCCATTTTTTTCTTTTAACTGATTATGGTTATTCAAGAAATTCGTGCATGCGCACTAAATAAGATAGTTACGTTTTTTGCTACATTTGATTCTTCTTTATCTCGTATTTTGCTTGAATCTAAAATCGATATCTCAAAAACAATTATTTGTAATGTTTAAAGTGTGAACATGTTTCGAGGTAAGCGCTGCACCACTTGTAGATATGAAACGCAGATGTGACTGTTACAAGGTAGGGATGATTAAAAATAGAATCATAATTACGTAACCAATTTATATATATGTTTGTTTGTTTGATGGTGTTTAATGTCACTTTTAACAATAGTGTAGTTATATCGCGGTGGTAAGTTTTATTGGTGGAGGAAACCGGAGTACCCGGAAAAAACCAGCTACTTGTCGCAAGTCACTGACAAACTTTATATCATAATAACGCCCTGATTGAGATTCGAATCGACAACATCTGTGGCAATAGGCACTGATTGCATAAGTACATGTTTTTTGTAATTGTAAATCCAACTACCATACAATCACGGCTACGACGGGAACTGTATATAAAGTTGTAATACTTTAATGTAAATACTTCAGAAATTAATGTATTTAATCAAAATAACCGCCCTTTTAGCTATTAGTTTAGACAAGAAAATACATGTAAAGGATCCTGGAATTATTTGAGGAACTGAATCCTGCAAATTTATACGTCCCATGACATCCCATCCCCTCCCGCCCCAATGTCAAACATATACTGAATATTATTTATGGAATGTCTATTATATCGATATGAACGACCCAAGGACAAGTTATACGTCTAATCTTTTTTTTAAGTACCTGGTGATATTTTTGTTTTCTTTGTCAATAACACCAGAGAAAACCGAAGCGAAAATCAAGAATGGTAATTTCTTATTTTCTTATCTTTTCGTTATAGTGTGTCATTTTACTGTTTCCCTAAGATTGTTGCGCCAAGACTGTGTGTGATTCCTGTACTGTTTCCTGTAGGTGCTGCCTTATCTTTATCTCTCCATGTCATCAAAAGAGAATAGGGTTATGGTTGGCAAATTGGTGCTTTTTTCATGTGTAGGACGTAAACAAATGTTTCTCAACGGTTTTTAATGGGGTTCGCGTTATTTGATCTTTAGTTTTATGTGTATGTTTTGTAGATCCTTTTGTCCTTTTGTAGTTTTTCTTATGATTATTGAGTTGTCTGTTCTTCTTTGATTTATTGATTCTGATTACCCATGTGGTTTCTTCAAAATCTTTTTAAATTGCAAATTTTAACCATTGTATAAATAAACTGAAAAACAAAAACAAAAATCAAATATCAAACCTTAAACTATTTAAATATTACATAATTGTTGTCATCTTCGCGTTACTGCGAAATAATAGTCAATTTGTTGACCTCCAGTATAAGTAATAAAACACGACATTTTTTAATTTATTTCTGTTGTTAGAATGTAGGCGAGATATCTGTATTTAATCATTGATATTTAGATAATATCACTATACAGTCGTATTAAGACGTGACAGTTTGTATACACAAATAATTTTTTAAAGAGTAAAAGTAGATATTATATTTAGACGACACGAGTTAATCTAAAGTAAATGTAATCATTGATATAAACTAAGGTTCTCCTCCCTCATTCAAAGGTGACCTTTGCTGATTTTAGCTATCGTTTGATTTTATTACTCCCAAAGATTTAAATTATTTGGCTTTCTAATCTTTCGGTTTTAAACGTACCTGATGAAGATTATTCCAGAAACCCGTCGTGCGCACTAAATGTGGTAACTCCGCATTACACATTGGAAATTTTACTCGTATGTGGAAAGCAACTGCACGATCGCATCATTTCACTAAGAGGGTGTGTGTGGTGCATGACAGTAGTTTTAATCCCTAAACATTTTGTGTTGCAGCTATGCACACAGAATCATTTCAACATTATTGTTTTAAATTATTCGAGACCCTTTCCTGTTTCATATAGAGCGAAATAAGATTGTAGCCTTTTCGTTATGAAAATCAATTAGTGCTTTCTGTAAATAATTTAAGAACGATTGGGTAGTTACCGGTCCACATACGCAATACATGGGATATATTCACGTCAATAGGTAGGAATATTGTTTGGTCTTTTCGGGATTTCTCACCTTTATTATTTGACGAGATAATTTCAGCATGCAAAGTACTGAATATCTTTGGTACATTACGTTTATCCTGTGATAATAAAATGGCCTTTTTAGGTGTTCTAACCCCAAATATTTCTGAGAATTGTGTATTGTTGATGAGATGAGGTCCGCATGTGGGGTATTAATTTCATTCGATTTTGTACATTACGTACAGTAATATGTTGAGTACTACGACATCGTCTTATACCAATATTTATCCAACAAACAAAACAAAAGCAAATGTTATAGGAATTCTTAAATTTCTACAAACATGTACTGTGGTGGACACAAAGAAGAAAGAATGACATTGACAAATTGTACTGGAATTTATTTTCATTACTAAAACATTAAACGTATCAAAGTGTTGTTTGTCATATTTACAACATTTTAAATAGACATCAATAATGGGAGGACAATATTGAATGACAACGGATTAAAATGTAGGAACGAGGATGTAAAACCAGATGAACAACATGATGAACAGAGCAACAATCAATCATCGGAACACAGGTTGAATTTTTAAATTCAAGTAAAGTAGCACACGTCATAAGGTCTTTTTCTTAATATTAAGCACCTGAGTTCAACCCCGTTTTTTAGTGACTCGATCATTAGTTTTATATGTAGATCGTTGTTTGTCTTTTTGACATTTTTCTTTTGGCCATTGTGTTTTCTGTCCTTCTTCGATTTATGCATTCTGATTACCCCTTATGTAACTTCAAGCTCTTCTTTTTAAATGGGGTTTGATCTAATCGTATTATCCAAAACTCGGTTAAGTCGTTTACTCTGTTAAACTGAAATAAACAATTGGACCGTTTTAATTATCGTTCATCTATATTCATCCTAGATAACTCCCAAACCAAGATATTTCCAAATAAAGTCATTAGCCATTTTAATTTCCACACAACGAGGATCCGTTGTATTAAACGCAGGAATGGCGGATCTTGAAACACTCCATGTTTATAGTGATGATACTTTATTCGTTGTTAATAGAAATGTCCGGTATCCTTTTGATAAATTTTGTTCTTAATGACATACAATTTTCAGTATCCACCTAATAATAAACCTCTACTGTTTATTTAAAAAAAAAATGTAGCGATTTTGTTTCTTTTATACAAGTATGTAACTGTAGGCTTTACGAAAATAAATGAGACACCTGACTCATTTGATATATAATTACAATCTCAGAACAGGAGGGCAAACTTGTGTTATACCTCGCGATTGGAATTTAGCTTAATTAAGCTCTCAACAAGGTGAAAATTACAAACGACATGAACAAGTTTCTTTAAATATTTAAATCGATCAATTACAAAAAAGTGTCATTTAAAACCTCCATCACAAATAACCAAAATAAAATGTTTTCAAAACCTACAATTTTTTAAAATTGACACCAGAAAGTTAGTTTGTTACTGCACATGTGTTCTTCAAAATATGAAGTAGTAAATCGTTAAGATAACACAATGCAGGTGTAGTCACATTAAGGTAATGAGAATGAGTTTACATATTTTATTAACGTTTTCCGGCTACCTCAGCCATAGGTGAACATAGGTTTTTTGCTATCCTCTTTAAGCACTTTGATTTTCGTACTCTATGAGACTTTTAAATTATTTGACTTACAGATACTTTGCTCTTGAGTGTACCTGATGAAGGTTATTCCGGAAACACGTGGTGTGCATTGAATTCGATATCTTGAGGTTTTTGTCACATGTTACTTAACCAATAATGTGTAAGTAAATAACACAGAAGGTTATTTATAATGATTAAACTCTAACGAATCAGAGTGCAGGATTTAAAACTACTATTTGCGAGGGATGTATACACCATTCATTGCTTCCTGACTACTTACTAAAAGATAAGTTACGCTAAGGACTATTATATTGGAATCTATCTAACACAGTGTGACGTCATATAATTGGCATTTCTGTAAATAGAGGTATGTACATGTATCATTATTTAGCTATAATTAAATTTCATCTTAGTGTGATGGGTAAATTAATCCGTAGCCATATTCTCCTCAATCAGAATAAATTTAATTAAATCAATTTAGTACAACCAGGTGGACATTTCGTTAATTAACTCGTTTAAGTATTAATTGAATTGAAATATAGACTCAACAATGGAATAATTATCTTTATCACATAGTTGTACGTTATCCGTACCGTTTTGCTTGTGTGATAAACGAAGACGTTCCCCATCCATATCAGTGTCCGGGGCAAATAACCGGTTATTGTGCCCTGTGTCGATGACGTCATTGTGACAAGTAAGCAAACATCATACAAAAAACCAATAAAACGGAGATGAAAAATATCAAGGCAAAACGTAAAACTGAGAGTAACATAAGGATATTCAAGGATTGGTTATCAACAGTGGGAGAACACCGTAATCCTGAATATATTGGATTCGAGGAAATGTACATGCACCTGGCAAGATTTTTTTTTCAGCGCGCACGAAATTCAAACAGGATTACGAACCCGATTCATTGAAATGTATCCGATACAAACTTCCATCAGTAGATATCTTATTGATGGCGAATGTAGATATTTACGCCATCGTATCGACTATTGAGAACTATGAAAATAAAACAGTTACTCTAATGTTCATCAGTAATAACGCTGTCCAGTCAACGGTTACTAATAATAACTATAATAAGCAAACTGGTATCGTTTTGGCTCTCATTTTGACCAACTCCAAAATAACACAATTCCTATACTCAAATATCCAGGGAAATGTGACAATATTTTTTATGACACAAATGATAAGAATTGGAAGTCTGATTTTATAATTACTGAAAAGTGATGTTCAATACCTGTGATAAATACGGTGAATTATTTTGTTGATTTCTACATGTTATTTATTTTGTTGTTATGTTGATGAATAAACATAAATCCGTAACTCAAAGAAGAACAGACAATACAATAGCCAAACAAAAAGGTCTAAAGGACAAAAAATGATCCACAAAGCAACTACAAAGAAAACACAAGATCGAGCAACATGAACCCACTAAAAACCGGGAGTGAACTCAAGTGCTCCGGAAGAGTAAGCAGTTCCTGCTCCACTAGTGCATTTAGTTCATTTGGGGTCAACTTGAAATGATTTGGACATCCTTTGTTTCAAAATGAAATGACCTTGTAGTCATGGCAATGGGATTTACCTCCACCAAAGTTGTGAGTTCGACTCCCGCACATCACCCATGTCGATGTATACTTGGCATACTGTATAACATTTTATTTTTGTATATATTACGAGATCGGACTCACTACTACTTGTTACTGCCATTGTGTTCACGATATATATGCGTAATTTAATGTAGAAATTAATCATTTTTAGCTCTGAAATTTTTCAAATTATCGCGAATTTTAATACATGCGAACTTGAAGGTATTACCAAAAAATCGTAAAATTAAGTATAAATACAGTAATTTCAATAAAATGAAAGAAACAAAAATACCACACTATCAAAACAGTTCTAAAATACCACCGGATTGTGAGAACAAAGAATCTCATTGACTTATAGCAGGTCTGTAATTTTCGTCCGGATATTCGGCCGATAAAACAAACCCTCGCGATATAGCTGAAGTATTGTTAGCGATGACATTAAATCCGGAATACCTCTAATCATAGCGAAATATAATGCATATTTACTGGAAATAATCCAGTAAATATGCATTATATTTCATAAAATTTTAATATGTAAAGAGGCTGGAGTATTTTGTTTTTATTTTGCTTTTTTGTAATTGGCATAATATATATGGGTCTTTTTTTTTGGTTATCAATAGATCCCAATCTGCTTTTTGACTAATCACATGTATTCAACCTTATTGATATTAAAATATGTGTCATAGATAGATTATTTAATAATATTATACTTTACATTTTTATTTTCCCTATTTGTCTTTGTTAGCGCAGCCGGTCAATATAACGTTATATGGACCGGCAGTGGACTGCCTCGTTTTCGAGTCTTTATTTCGGGAGATAATTGGGCTTGTTTGTGGACGCGAAGTATATATACTATAACAAATAGTTCACGGCACTTCGGGCCATATGGCAGTATATGGGTCGGTCTGTCACCCACAAAATAATATATGGACCTCAGCTTCGCTTCGATCCATATAATAGTTTGTGGGTGACATCCCAGTCCATAAACTGCCATATGGCCCTCAGTGCCGTGAACTATTTGTTAATTATACTTTAAGTTTTTATTTTCCCTATTTGTCTTTGTTAGCGCAGCCAGTCAATATTATACATTTATTGCATGCTGGTGAAGGAAATATGAAATTTATTCACCCAAGAGTATCATATTCCCCGAGGGCATCGCCCGAGGGAAATATGATACTCACGGGTGAATACATTTTCATATTTCCTGTACCCGCATGCTATAAATATTTTATTATACCGAATGAAACCAAGAAACCACATAAATATGTAAAATACTGCTGGCAAACATATTCCAGTCCTAAAGCGACTGTTCATACAAAACTTTTGTAAACGGAGTAGATGTCTAGAAGATAATCCCGTATTCCTGTTTTTATAAAAAAAAAAATAATAATAATAATAATAATAATGAAAAAGAAGAATTCTCCCTAAGTTTGCAAGTAGTGTTTTCGATTGTCGATCGTTCCCAATTTGAAATCTAAAATGAAAAGAATTATCCTGATTTTTTTTTTTGGTCATGTAAACGATACACTTTGCTGCATTGAAAAGGTAAATGTACAGAATGCATCGCTATAGACTCTGTTATTAGTCACGCAAAAAAGGAGTAAACAACAATGTCATTTGTAGCGTCTGTTTGTATTAAACCATATTCATTTCAATAAACATTTGTCAATATGTGTAATTAGGCTTGGCATACGGTCAGAGAAAATGCGCTAACGATGAATTGCTCTCTTATCTTTAAGTCGAAGCGCCAGCACATCGTCCATCTTTTTTTCTATTTTTTCACGATAAAACATAAGACAAATATTTCTCTTACGATCAAAATTTTTAACTTAGGACAGGGTAGTTTTACACGTAAAGTTAGGAACATCTATACACTTAAGATTATCGTAAATATTTTTATGAAACTCTTTTTAATCTTAGTTTTACACTTATGACAATTTTTTATCGTAAGAATTTTTGTGAAAAGAGCTACAGGACTATACGTTTTATGGTCCATTTCACTAAGGAGGTTTGAGCGGGCATGTATTTGTGTGATAGGAGTATCGTTTTTACTAGCTCTACGATTGCTTTATTTGATTTTTTAACTGCTTTTACATTGCGATATTATTTGATTTTTCATTTCATATCGTCAAATTAGTCGATTTATTAGGTAATTTATTGAAATTCCCGGAAATGTGTGTGAACCTTTTACATAATTGATGTACCTCAGGACAGGGGCTATAAATTACAAGTGATAAACTTACCCTTAGACAAAAATGATAAATATTATAATTGCAGACACAATATATCTTTTGTATTCTTTCATGACATATAATATAATGTGACATATCATTGAACATGAATAACACGACGGGTGCCTCTAGTGGAACAGGGTCTGCTCGACTTTCAAGAACACTCGACTTTACCTTCGATTGTGAGTGAAGTTTATGTGGCTTAATGTTCATTTTTCTTAGTAGGGTTTGATGGGCCTCTTTGTCCTATCCTTTTTATTTGGTTATTACGTACATAATTTTTTTTGGCTATCACGTACATGTATATGTGTGTTAGTGGTATTGATTTTGCCTATATATGATTATATACGCTTTTCCGATTGGAATTTATCACTGTTTTTTGTTGATGCTTGTTTGTCATTTTATTAATATTTTCAATAACCCCCTGTGTGCACCAGACTGTTTTGCATGAAATAACTTTTTTCTAAATGTAAATTATACAAACATACGAATATTTACCATGTTACTTTTAACGAAGAGTTTGAAGATACCAAAGGAGTAACCAGAATCCGTAAATAGAAGAATGACAAACAACACAATGGTTCAGAGAAAGAGTACAAAAGGACAAACAACGATCTACAAAACATACCTATAAAACTAAAGATCGAGTAACACGAACCCTATTAAAAATCAGATATGAACTCAGGTCCTCCGGAAGGGTTCCTGTTGCGCTAATTGTATTGACAGCAATCATACTTTTATTAATTTTTTTTTATTAGTTTATATATCAATATGTAGTAAATAATTGTATAAGAAAATGTGATATATTTAACAAATAGTTCACAGCACTGAGGGCCATATGGTAGTTTATGGACCGGGATGTCACCCACAAAATAGTATATGGATCGAAGCGAAGCTGAGGTCCATATAGTATTTTGTGGGTGACAGAACTGTCCATAAACTGCCATATGGCCCGAAGTGCCGTGAACTATTTATTATATTATACTTCGCGTCCAAAAACAAGCCCAATTATCTCCCGAAATAAAGACTCGAAAACGAGGCAGTCCACTTGGAAGATTTTTAAAATAAATGTTTTGACCAGGAGTTGTTGAAAATAAATATTTTGATCTCGAAGATGGAGAAAAAAATTATTTTAATCCCTCATCAGATTTACTTCAATCCAGGATCGAAAATACCACAAAAATGAAAATAAATACTTTGATATAGCCTATGTAAAAAAAAAAAAATGTAATCCTGAAAACACCGAAAATATATATTTCGATTAAGAAAATCTTCCAAAAAAAAATATGTATTTCTTAGATATTGCAATAAAATAATCTTGGTAGGGGCATATTTACCTGGGTAGGTAGGGAAAGGGCAAGCAACCATAATTTTAATTTAGGACTTAAACTTGGAAGCCCGCGGGGGTGGGGGTGGTAACTTGACCATTTTTTATACGGATGTGCGGCTGGATATTCAAGTACCCTACCCATTGATATACCTCCTGGGTTTGAGGAATCATACCCATTCATATACTAACCTTTTCAAAAATACAACCCATTCATATACCAATTGTATTTCTGAAGTAGTTCAACTGATATGGCTGATACGGGAATTAAAAAAAAGCTCACAAAGTTTATACAAAGGAAAACAATTATATTAGAATTAAAATTTACCATCCATTTTGCAGTCGTATAAAAAAAGTTTTAGTGCTTGATTATATTTTATCATTTATGCATGCGGACAATACCTTTTTTTCATTTTGCATGGTCGAATTTGAAAGGATTCGAAACAATTTTGTCCATAAATGCATTGTACAGTGTATATATGTTTGATTACATGGAGATTTGTCGGTGGACCAATTGGTTATAGGAGAAGACACGGGCTTGATTTCATGAAAATTTGCTGTTTTTATTGATTTTTGCATTTTTACTATCCAAGGCCGTATACATACAATTTTTTTTGGTAATATGGCCTTTAATAGTAAAATTGCAAAAAAACAAAAAAACAACAAAACAAAACAGTAAAATTGTGAAAATCAATAAAATCACAAAATTCTCATGAATTCAAGCCCGTGTGATCTGCCCGGGATCAATAAAACAGGAGTTTTTTTCTCGAATGGTTAGGCGAACGAAAATATCCCAGTGCATAATTATAGCTTTATAAAGAGGTTCATATACATGTGTGTGTTTAGATACCATCATATTACACTTTTTTTGCAAGTTTTAATAGCTTTTTTTTTAGATTTATGACTCGTCAGACCCTTTACAAATTAAGTAGCGGTCCATTTAAAAACCATGCAATTTTGAAAGAAAACAAAACATCCTTTAAAAGGCTCCGTATTTTTACTTTTTTTTTTTATTTTATAGCTTTTTGGGTGTATAAAACGATATGGATAGGAATTCTTTCAAAGTGACTGGTCATATACTCGAACTTTAATGTGTAATAAGTTCTATTGTATTTCTTCACAAATTTGTCTATGTTTTACAATGCATTCTATTAAATTCTTATCTCCCATGACCAGGGTTTATTTGTAAAAAGAACCACATGCATATGGTATTGTATTCTAAACAAAACACAAAAAAATATGTAAGCTTACAACCAATGAATCACCTATTGCATAATTCTTAGCTGGAGTGGTACTTAATAGGTATAGATCCGATTTGATGATAAATATTTGCATATTAATTATTACTATTTTTTAGTTACTGTTCTTTTTTACAGAAACGTTAAATGCATTGTTCTTTATTCAATAAATTGTTCATTTGGTCCCCTTTTTTATTTTAGCTCATCCGACTAAACAGTCAGGGTGATCTTGTGCCATCACTTGTCCGTCACCCTTCGTCCGTTAATATACACATTTGGATCTTCTTGAGAACCACTCAGCAGAATTAAACCACGCTTGGCAGAAGTGTTTCCTATGAGGTCTTATCCTACACCAATTTTGCTACGCTTTATGCCGATTCGTCAAAAAATGGCCATCAGGAGACATTGGAAACATTGTTAGTTTTTCAATAATCTTTTTTCAAGAACCACTGAAGCGATGGTATGGAAACGTGATTTGTATGTTCATTTTAAGGTCCTTGACAGGTCTTATTACATTTTCAGCCCATCGGAAATTCAAAATCGTTGCCAGCGGAGGTCAAAGTTTGCTTTGAAACCATATGTAAAGCAACATTTTCATGGTCTACCTGAAAAATACTGAACAGAATTTAACCACACTTGGCAGAGGTGTTCACTGTTATGTCCTACGCAAGTGTTGTTACTTTTCATGCCAATTCGTAAAAAAATAAATAAAAGAAGAATGTGTCTGAGGACATGGAGTTCCCCGCTTTCAGCTAAGAGGGCCTAACTTCCAAGCCGTATATGGGATCTGGCTGAAATTGAACTTGATCTGCATATTATGGCTGTAAATATTGTCTTGAAATTTCAGAGTCCTTTACAGGTGATAATGCTTTTTATGCCGATCGGACATTCAAAATGGTCGACAGCGAAGGTCAAAATTGCTTTGAAAACCTAGGAATTACATTTTCGTCATCTCCTTGAGAACCACTGAACATAATTTAATCAATTTAACTTTGAGGGTGTTCACTATGAGGTATTACACAAGTGTTCTTACTTTGGTGCAGATCGATAGGAGACTTTGAACATTTTGATTGATCGATTTTCAAGAACCACTGAATGCATTGGGGGGTATTTATTAAAGTACTAGTAGTCGTCCTCCTCACTACCTGTCTCACCCTTCCTCTCCATCCTCCTCCTCATTGCCTCTCTCCCTCCTTCCTCTACATCCACTTCCTCACTACCTCTCCCCCTCCATCCTCCTCCTCACTACCTATCTCCCTCCTTTCTTCCCATCCTCTTCACTACCTCTCTCCCTCGTTCTTCCTCTTCTCTACTTCTCTTCCTCTTTCGTCTCGTCCTCCTCACTACCTCTCCCTCCTTCTCCTCACTACTTCTTCCTCATTCCTCTCCATCCACTTCCTCAATACCTCTTTCCCTCCTTCTCCTCACTAGCTCTCTCCCTCCTTCCTCTCAGTCATCCTCCTCACTACCACTATATTTCCTTCCTTTCAATCCTCCTCCTCACTACTTCTATCCCTGCTTCCTCTCCCTCATTCTTATCCATCCTCTTCACTACATCTCTCCCTCCTTCCTCTCAATCTTCCTCACCACCTCTCCATCCTTTATTCCTCTCAATCCGCGACCTCATTACCTCTCTTCTCTTTCCTGTAATATTATCATTTACCTCATTTCCTCTGTCTTTCTTCCGTCTCCATCCTCCTTATTGACTCTTCCTCACTGCCTCTCTCCCTCCTTCTCCATCCCCTGGCTAATTACCTTCGCCGTATACATTTCTTCTCCGTCCTCATCATCCTCCTCCTTATTACCTCCTCCTCACTACTTGTCTCCTTCTCGTTTACCTTTGTCACTTCGTCCTTTCTATCATCATCCTTCAAATCTCCTCTTTACTACCTGTTTCACTACTTCCTCATCATTATCCTCCTCAATATATCCATCTTTTTCCATATTGACTCCCTCCCTAATTCCTCCCCGTCATCCTCCTTATTTAATACCTCTATCACTCCTTCCTCTCCATCATCTTTTTACCATTCTCCCTCCGTCCTCTCTATCCTTCTCTTTATATTCCTTCCTTCCCTTTTCCTCATACCTGTCAGTTGTGCCTTCCAGCACTTAGCAGACTTGGGTTTTTCTCACTTGCACTAAGGAAGATCGCTTTATCACTCAAGTGTTTTTCCCATCCTTTCCTCCTACCACCTTATCCGTTCTCACTCCATGTTCATGCTTGTCTTAGTTATTACTATCATCATTGTTGATACCCTCTTTCGTCCACATTAAACTATTATGTCTTCCACCATATAAATGTATAGAAGTGTACACAAGAAAAACCCTATTAAAATAGGAGAGGGGAAAAAATTAGCATGCGGGGAAAAACTAGTATGTGTTAACACATACTTGGTTTTCCGGGGGGGAAAATTCAGTATATACTTATTTTTCCGGGAGGAAATCTCAGTATGTACTCATTTTTCCGTGAGGGAGAACTGAGTATATACTCATTTTTCCGGGGGGAAATGAGTATGGGGAAAAATGAGTATGTAACACCGGTCCATATAACGTTTTATTATACCTCATATATGAATTACCGTAAATAGATTAACTTGATTGGACAATGGGTAAAAATGAGAACACGTGATCACACAGGACAAAAATCATATTTCGTGAAATAAATATCATATTCCACCACTTCTGATGCCTCGCGGGTTTTCCCGCCAGAATTATCGTTCTTTGAAAAGAAGGCGTCAGAGACACTCGAAACGCATCATTTGCAGGCAACCGTTACAATGTGGTTTTAAAATATCTGAGACAACGTTCCAAGTGTAATTTTAGTCGCAAGATTAAAATTTGTCGTAAGATAATCCTTGTGAAAAGGACTTGGGAATTGTCGTAAGATAATCTAAAGTTAAAAAGTTACGACTATAGCTACGAATTTTTGTGAAAAGGGCTACTGGTGCAGAGCAGTTGATTTTAAAATCAACTGAAATGTTTTTTTGTATGTTGTTGTTTATTTTTACCAGCCAATATTCTACACACTATTTTATAACAAGACCACGATTCCTGAAGAATGTTTATGCTTTTGTGGAGTGATAGTGATAAACATGACAATTGTATGGTATAAATGTGTTTTGTCCTCGAAAATCAACATTCTCACATTATATTTGAAATTGGTTAAAAAGAATAGCTGTGTCCAGCAAACAGAATCAGAAGATACAATGCAATCTTCTACCACATTATATTGTTTTCCTTTTTTTGGGAGATGGCGTGGGTGGGGGTGTCAAAATGATCAAATATTTGATAATATCAGCTATTTAAAATTAATATACGAGGATAACGACAAAATGTTATTGCGTTTAATAAGTCATTAGAAAATATTCTATGACCCAAAATGTCACGTCCAGATTTACACAATGCAACAAAGAAATATTAAATCAGATGTAAAGAAAAAAAAATTAGACTGTAAATAACATAAATTAAGTTAAAAATATATGTTCGTGGGTTTTTACAAATAATGTACATTTTCTGTAGAAAGGTATACTTGAATCTTCAAAAGATACATGTTTGCTTTAAATGCAATTTTAAAGGGGTGTGCCAAGTTACAAGAAATGTATTATACATGCATAGGGCGTTGCTAGATTATATACGGATATATGTTATGATAAATCAAATAAATCATGTCTTTTCACTCTTTTACTACAAATTCAATATAAATAATTTGCAAGTATCTCTTTTCAAAATATAGCATCTATAAATAACAGATTTTGTTTTTCAAATGTCAAGATAAAAATGGTCTTGTAATCTACAATTTTGTCACAAAAATTAGCATTTGGCAAAAGCTTGTGTCGGTGCACTCGATTACCTATATTTTAGGACATACACAATATGTACCATAATACATGCGACAACTCATGACTTCTTTGTTGTTATCTATATATCTCGTAAGTATAAAACAAATAAGATTGTTGATAGTATTAAAATGTGGTGTAAAATTTTTATTTGTGTGAAACGTTGTCAAAAACTATCACATTGATTTAAAATGTATGTAGATTATATATTGCTTTGAATGATTTATGGGGTTTAACGCCACTTTCAACAATATTCCATTTATAAGGTGGCGGTTAGTTTTATTGGTGGAGGAAACCCGCGAACCCGGAGAAACCAACGACCTGTCGCAAGTCATTGACATTCTTTATCATATATGCATTATATATACCATGGATATTACGAATTAACTTATTTAAACCAACGAATCCGAAGGATGAGTTGGTTTAAATAAGTTCATTCGTAAGATCCATGGTATATGGTTTGTAACAGAAATTACACGATTGACAAAAGGGTGTTCTCTTGACGTCCGCGTTAACCATGGAATAACATGTAGATCTTTATATTAAACCATGACGTAAGCTCCTCCCACTTACATAGAAACTTAACTATTATTCTCAAGTGACGTCAAAATCATGGAATAGCATCAAGATCTTCATGTTAAACCATGGTTTTGTAAAAGTTCACTAATTTTAAGTTGATTTCTGCATAAAAACATCAAAGGAAAAATGCGTATTTATGTTACAATTTCTGTTACAAACCATATATACCATGGATCTTACTCATGAACTTATTTAAACCAACTCATCCTTCGGATTCGTTGGTTTAAGTCAGTTAATTCGTAAGATCCATGGTATATATAATACTTAAAAACTTTTTTCAGGAGTTCATGCATGTGTAAACGGTGCCGATGCAATCACAAAATAAATAAATGTCCGAAGAACTGTGTAAGTGAATCGGCACCGTTTACACATGCTTGAACTCCTGAAAAGAACCGTTTAATACTTATAATTCTTCCACGTGAATCTTTTCCTTATTTTGATTATAAAACTGATTTTCAGGCTTGCTTTCAATCGGATACCATCGTCTGGGTAACCATTACGAAATATATATGTCACAGAAGAAGATTCATCACAGAAGTGTAGTTTTGGTGGTATGAAGCAATTACTTATTTATATAATTGTTTTAATGGTTTTTTTTCTACCTATTTTTGATATAAGAATAGTCTACAGGTATCAGATTGAAGGTTATATGGATATAATAACAACAAACAACAACAAGATGTACTTCAATACTTTATTATACAGTTTTATGGTAAATATGACTACTATTACTTAATGAATTTCCTGATTTGATATTTTCCAAACATCACATAATAATTTCCTCCGAACCGCGTCGACGTGATCCTTTGTGTGTCCGTTTAAATTGCGGAAGATCGTGTAGTACACCCCTATTCGGGTTAAGCCAATAACTATATATAACATTAGCGTATTCTCAACTAACAAACGCATTATTATTAACAAAGACTGGTTGGTATGGATATTGTGTCCGAGTCTGTGCCAGTGACCTAGTACTACAACATTACCATATACATGTAGGTGTTGGTCAAGTTCAAACCAGGCACCATCGCAGTCTGATTTTTTTTTCTAACCAGGATTGTTTATCCCTCAATGATGCAGAAAATGTATGAAATAGTCATAGGCTACATGTATCTATTACTTTGCAAGATGTTGTTGCAATTAAATGAAATGCCAAAAAACATCACACGGTCGAAACAGTTCTAAAATCTAATAGACAATACGTATTTAGGTTATATATATATATATCATGTAATTCTGATTATAGCCCTGGATAATCAGAACAAGATGTAACAGGGAAACACCCTAAGGAGCTTGGACTTTTGGCGTGTTAATTGCAGAAAGCATTTGAATAAAAGATATTATGCTGTTAAAAAAAAAATACGTAGAAAGAGCCAATTCGATACTCCTAACACATAGACATGACCGCTCACTTCCTGGCGTGGTACAGGAACTTCAATAAAACATGGAGAGATAAACTGATTATTTTAGTCTTATCCTCCTTTTTTAGTGAAATGATGCGTTCGTGCAAATGTTTTCCACAAGTGAGTAAAATGACAACCCTTACATATAACAGGGCGAACAGCGTTATTATAAATAACGCAGGAGAGGTGTACAATATTATGTGATAAAGTTTGTCAGCAACTTGTGACAGATCGGTGGTGTTCTACTGGCTATCCGGTTTCCTCCACCAATAGAACTGACTGCCACAATGTAACTGAAATATTGTTGAAAGTGGCGTTAAACACCATAATACCAACCACTGTAATACTGAATATTTACCTTTAAAATATACCAAGAAAAATAAATCTGTTTTAACTGATATATCGATAAGACATGAATCGATTTAGATTTTCCATGACATAACGAATTTATATAAAAACATTTTGTTTATCAGAATTGTATTTATTTTCTGTTTTTATAAACAGATATCATACATCATTATTTAGTATTTTAATGTGCATTTTTTGTTCTATATTCTATGTTTTAATTGTTTTGATATTTTGTTGTGCAAACATTATATATCATTCGATATCTCCTTTATTCAAACTGCAAACTTCAAACTTTATGGAATAAACTCAGGCGCAGCAGATTGCACTACAGGGGCATCAATTATTTATAAAAAATTATTATACGCTGACAGAATGAGTAGATAATGCATAGATAATGTTAAAAGTACTTTGTTATGTTTTTTATTACATAATAATTTTGAATTTCTGTTTATGACACCCACATTTAAGCGTTAAATGTTCAATTAAGCCACAACTATCAACGATTTATGAGTATGCATACGTTATGTGGAGTGCACATAGTTAATGTACCTTCACAAATCACATGTCAGTGTTGTTTTTGCTTTAGCTGCATGTTTCTTCTGTTTCAACATTTGTGTTTTAATTTTGCTAGTTTTGACTTGGTTTATTCTGTGAATGTCTATAAGTGCAATGGCCCATAGTGTACCCCAAGTGCCTACATAAATGAAAGGAAAATGATAAAAAAAAACAAAAAAACAATTATTTTATCAATTTCAGATTGAAATCATTGTCACAAAAGCACAAATCAAAAACATAAATGTAAAGATCACCTCAAAATGTGTAGATGACTGTGGAAAGTACCAGTTTGCAATATGCTTTCCAGGGTGAGTTGAAAATAACACTACGTGTTTTAATAGGCGACGAAGATACCAAATGCGGTAATTATAGTCTGTAATTCGAAGACAGACATACAACATAATTGCCAAAAGAAAAAGTGCAAAAGGACAAACAACGATCTACAAAACATACACATAAAACTAAAGATCGAGTAACACGAACCCCAATAAATACCGTGGATGAACTCATGTCCGGATGTGAATTAGGACAGTCAGTACATTTTTGACGTTTTATCATATTTTTCAATATTGCAGATCCTTGTAATACTTATATAGAGTTATAGATCACAGCTGTGGAACTTAAACGGTGGACAAGATAAATTAGGATAATAAAATCAAATACCAAATAAACACCACTATTTCAGAAAAATGCCAAAATGTAATAGGAAAATCGTAAAATAGAGATGAGCTCAATACTCAAAGCACTCATGCACATGACCTCTCACTCGCTTGGCTTATTACAGGCATTTCAATAAAAGTGACGGGGAAATTGTGTTTCAATCTATCATGACTTTCTTCTTTCGCTTTGTTAACAAACGAGCGAGTTATCCATTCGGCATAATCTCACTAGCACATGCGCCGGTGAATGTGGCTGACTTTTCCATTGGCTAAGACTTTTATTACACTCTGACAGTATACACTGTTACAAGAGGCTGACAATCAAATACACAATACATGATGACGAACTGAATGAATGAAACACATTTACATAAATAGACTGAATAAATGAAACATATTTACATACATTGTAATTATTACACATGACAATAAAAGTACAATTGACCTCTATACAGGTAACTTTTATGTAGCATGTCTGGATTATCTTATATATGGCAGCATAAATTGTGTGCGACATTTTCCGGAAACGTAAATATAAATTACCGTCTTCCAATCAAAGTATACTACCGTATTTGTACCCTTAGACATATCAGAATCGAAATGCATCATGGAAGCCAGAATGTGTTTTGAGTTTTAACATGGGTTAACGGATATTAGTAAATTTGGCCCGCGATAAAATACTAATATCCGCCAATCCATGTTAATACTCCCAACACATTCTGGCATCCATGATTTATTTCTTAATTAAATCAAGACTCCCTCTTAGTCGAATGATGAGGTCATACTGGTGATTTCCACTTGTGAGTAAAATACTGAGCAACGTTGTTGTACAGAAAGATGAGTCCCAATCTGAAAATTATACATAATATATTTATTCTTCGTGACAGAAAAGTTGTCCTATTATAATGAATATATGCATTGGTGAGCAGTGGTATTGTATAGAAAGCCAATTGTCATATGTATAATAAAAGATCAATGAGAGAGATCTAATGGCATTACCAATCAATTAAATGTTAGATAGCACATAAGTCCATAGCCAGAAATAAAATAGAAGCAATGTTCAACATTTTCAATGATTGATTGAAGTGTTTTTCACGCAGATTTCATACATGGCTTCTCAAGAAAAACCAAAATCGCTAACTCGTTCCTTTAATTTCACATTTCGTTATATAGATGATAACTGTTCACTAAATAATTTTCTGGCACAGATATTCCTTTACGGTTAACGAAGTCATGATGAGGATCGTAAAATGTTCGAAGTGATGACTTAAGCTTAACCACTAGAAAGTCTTGGTTCAGAAGTTTTATTGTTAGCAGCATCCTTCTATAAAGGAAACCATGATCGCTCTAGAATATCAGATCAATTTATCATCTCTTTGGTCAGTTGGGATAGAAGCTATCAATAAAATCACTAAGCTTACAATTATTTAGTGAAAGGGCATCATCTATATAGGAGAATGTGTAATTAAAGATTGAGTGAGTGATTGTCGTTTAACGCCAATTCAGAAATTTTTCAGCTATATCATGGAGAGAACAAGTTAATTTTAATTGACCAAGAGGCTTAGTTGGATTTTTATCGTGCTTGCTCACTGAAACAACAGTCCGCGGGTAGACATGTCGCTCCACTCGGACACATTATTCTGATTCCGAGCTAACCAGTCTTTGTTCTTTCTCCTTAATGTTGCGTGCTTAGTGGAGAGCAAAAACAAATACATGTACCAATTTTATAGTCTTTGGTTTGACTTGATCGGGGCCCGAACCCACGGTCTACCGCACTCGAGGCGAGCACACTAATCATTACGCCACCGATGCGGTTAATAAATGTTTAACTTTTAACTTGGTGAACATATTTCTCTTAAATATTTCAGAAATTGTCTTCCTTTCCATCTTGAGGATATGGTAGGCCTTGAGCGTTGCTTGTATAATTATAACAGTGACTATACACGACAAGCAACAGCATCTGGATCCGAATTTATTGATCATGTTTCCTTTAGAAGAGAATTAATAGATAAACCCGTAAGATATATATCATATACTTATATTTTTTTTACCATGTGATAGTAATGTTAAAATCTAATGAAGTACATCAAACATCTTCCCTAGATTACCTGAGCAGGCTGATATAAAAAAAATATATATCACACAGTTCCGGAATATACCATATTCCCTTCTGCATCGCATTGTACTTCGTCAATTTCCGGAAATGTGTCTTCTTGTGTGAAGTATATAGTAAAAAAAGATTGTAACATGGCCTATTTCATATCAGATTCCTCATTAAACCCTGGTTCTGATATCAGCCATCTCTAGCTTATATATCAAGACATAGGTTGATATGGAAAAGGCCATGTGATGATATATTCACATCAAACACTTTTTTCTGATGACGATTTGCTGTGAAAACTATATGTCCCAAACTTTTAATTGTTTGATCGCTTCGGTTTTCACATCATAAATGGGTAGCTGTGTAGCGGGTCGGATCTGTAATAGTCAATACATTTTAGCTGTGACGCAAACGTTCGTTCTCCACCATCACAATATCTTTCAATAATTTTCTAACGTACGAAAAATACTCATGAACCTCTGCGATTTTACCTGTAACTCCGCCAAGTTGTGTCATGATATGCATATAAATGATACCTTGCTGAATGCTGAAGTAACGGAATCAGGAAATCAATATGATGGGGGAGGGGGGGTGAAAATAAAGATTTAAATTGAATTGGAGATACACAAGCTGAAAAGGTTTTTTTTCTAATGTATGACAATTTTCGTCTGAAGAGAGGAATATATGAATCTAAAGGGTTATTTGGGGTACAGAAAGTTGAAGTTCAGTCTGTGTAACAGTAATGGCTTTAATTTCCTTGCTTTATTTTGAATGTCGATTCGATAGCAGTTACTGGAACTTTTTCACAAGGTAATATTTTCAATTCAAGATATTTTAGATTTCAGATGTAGACAAGATGATGCTGATGATAATTAAAGACTTTAATGGAAAACACGTTTTTCTTTGCGAAGAAAGTAGGATTAATACAACAAATGGAATGGAAATTAAATTTAGTGACCCTTCGCGATTACATAATAAAATGAGGTATGCAAGTATTGACTTTCATTAACAAAGCAGATTGGTTGATTTTGCTTAGCGTCAAGTGATCAGTAATTTAACTATTTTCATGGGGAGAAAACAATGAAAAACATAAGATTGTGTTAGTGAAAAGGTGTCACTGGGATGAGTTTAGATTGTGACAAAGACCTTCGTCGTCGTGATCCTATTGTAGTTGGATTACGAGTACCTATGCAATCATTGCCTATCACTACTAACATTGTTAGTTCGAACCCACTCATGCGAGGTGTAATCGATACAACAATATGTGATCAAGTTTGTAAATGACATGCGCCAGATCGGTGGTTTTTCATCGGCTGCTCCGATTTCGTCCACCAATAAATTTGACCACCACGAAATAACTGAAATATTGTTGAAAGTGATGTTAAGCACCATTACCCTAACCATAGATTGTCACAGGGAAAAGATGATGAAGTGCCTATCAAAGCGTTTCCCATTAGAGGCTACTACAAATTATCTGTTCGTTCTGGTTGATTCACCCTTCAACAAAATTACAGTCTTGTGAATTTCAGGAAAGAAAAATTCTTCTGCATGTTTTGGTAATGTGTAGAGATTTTGTCCCTTTTAGAATTTAATCATGTTATGTGAAGCTACACATCGAGCTTGAGTTTCTGTCCATAATAATAAGAAAAGATTGAAGATACCAAGGGGGATAATCAGAAGCCGTAAATCGACTGACAATACAATGTCTAAAAGAGAAAGGGCAAAACCAGAAGCGCTGATCTACAACACATTACACAGAAAATTATAAATCGGGCAATTCGAACCGACTAAAAACCGTAGGTGAATAAATGTTCATCTTCAGATATAAATATGATATTGCTTTCGCTATACTCTCAGAATATTTGTTTTGATATAAAGTAACTTCCTTAATAATAAAATGTATACCCTTCTTCTTATAATGAAAAATATAATTGATATGTTCCAAATTTTTGATAATATTTTATCCCATTGATGAAAAAAAAAACCAGAAATACATATATGATTTTAATCATCTACTCTCTTTATAAGTACAGTGGACTGAACATACTGATATAAGTTAAAACTGTATCTTTATAAATTTCATTTCAGGTTTCAAATCTTAATTGAGGCCGTATGTAAAAATGCAGCATGTAATGGGCATGTGATATCTGTGGTAAATAAACGGTAGAGAATACCGAAGGGGCAATCAAAATTTGACAATCTAGAAAAACTGGCAACATAGTGTATACAAGACGAAGACAAACAAAGTAAAAACACAACACAACGTAATATGTGTTGAACACCACTATACGCAAACAAACACAAATAACGGAAATAAGACATGAACCCTCCTGTAAAAAATTGGCGGTAAAGACAAACCGAACATCGCTTTGATGCGGCAATCGTAACGGACATCACAATACTGAACTCAGAACGTAAAGACATATAATAGGACAACACAATACAGAACTCAGAACGTAAAGACATATAATAGGACAACACAATACAGAACTCAGAACGTAAAGACATATAATAGGACAACACAATACAGAACTCAGAACGTAAAGACATATAATAGGACAACACAAAAAGCTAAAAAGATGAGCAACACGGACCCAACAAAACATTTCGATGTAATATGTTTTTAGTACAAAATTACAGACAGAAAGTCACATTCCAGATTTCTAAAATATCATTTAGCTAACAAAAAAGTTAAAAGGAAACACAAGTAACAAGCGATTGGACATGAAATTCCACACAAATCGAGATTTTTATGAGTAATATTCTCTACAATGTTCTTAAAAGAACACTATCCGAGATTTTGTAATTTTAATGGGGTTTTTCATTCGTCATATGTGGGGTGGGGTTCATCTTCTTGTAGTTGGTGATATTATCTACCGTTACTGTTTCACTTATTTGTTGTCATTCTGTTAGTACCTCATCTGAACCAACGGGTCTACTATGGCATTATCATCACTTTTCGTATGTCATTGTTGTCGGCAAAGACAGTCGGCATAATTATTGGTACAAACTGTGCTCCTCTTCTCGCCGACTTGTTCCTTTATTCGTATGAGGCAGACTTCATACTCATTGAGCCACCCAGGCCCCCTTGTTCCGTTTAGTAAAGTGCGGATTCTACTATAAGTTAAAACAAATATGGTGATGCCTTCTGGACATTCCACAATTTATTTTCGTGACTTTGTCATTGTCTTTCCATAACTTTAGATATAATTTGTACTGTCACCACAACCATTTTAGATCCAATATGCAGACAGACTAATTATTTCCCTTTGTTTATAACAATTGTTTGACATTTCGTTATTAGTTGGAATAAAAAGGGGGACGCCGTGGCCGTGATCGTATGGTAGTTGGATTTACAATTATTTATGCAATCAGTGCCTATCATCACTGATGTTGTGAGTTCGAATCTCGATCAGGGCGAGGTGTACAACATTATGTGATAAAGTTTGTCAGTGACATGCGACAGGTGGGTGGTTTTCTACGGGTCCTCCGGTTTCCTCCACCAATAAAACTGACCGCCACGATATAGCTGAAATATTGTT
>MJUT01013015.1:15764-43641 GCA_002080005.1 Gigantidas platifrons | reverse complement strand
CCATGATTAAGATAATGTTATGACTGGTCGCTGTTGGTCCGTCGCATTTAATCAAGATTAATCGACACTATACATTTATTGCATGCTTGTGAGGGAAATGTGAAAATTTACTCACCCAAGATTATCATTTTCCCCGAGGGCATCGCTCGAGAGGAATATGATATTCGTGGGTGAATAAATACAGATTAGTACATGTGCATTTCCATATTGGCCTGGTTATCATCCTGAGACATGTATTAAACTATTTATTATATACTTCTGACATCTGCAGACGTAAACACCGGAAGTTTTTTATTTTGTCTAAAACGCACGAAGGGCACCTAATAACCGGTTATTTTCCCGTGGTGTGAAAGTATGGACAGTTTACTTCCGGTCATATTGGTCATACAAAAATGCCTTTATTTTAACTAAGCATGTAATAAATTTTCATATTTCCTGTACCTGCATGCTATAAATGTTTTATTATACCGAATGAAACCAAGAAAACACATAAATATGTAAAATACTGCTGGCAAACATATTCTACGTCCATTGGAACGTTGTCTCAGATATTTTAAAACCAAATTGTAACGGTTTCCTGCAAATGATGCGTTCCGAGTGCTGCTGACGTTTTCCTGTCAAAGAACGATAACTCTGGCGGGAAAACCCACGCGGCTTCCGAAGTGGTGGAATATGATATTTATTTCACAGAATATGATTGGTCAAACCTGAATGTCTACTGATATTCTTGTATATCAGATGAGTGAGTGAGCGATTGTTGTTTAACGCTAATTCAGCAATTTATCAGCAATATCATGGCGAGAACAAGTTAATTTTCAATGAGATTATGATGAGGTCCTCTTTGTACTAGAGCAGCAAGCTTTGTTGGAATTGTATATACATATAGTGATTGACTGTTCCCAGTGAGTTTCCAAAACTACGTCATCCATATTTATCTACAGATTAGTTGTACGGAATTAGGGGCTCTGTAAATATAGAGTAAAAGAACAATTGCTAGACGTGATATATTAGCTTCCTGATGGCAGATTGTAATTTTGTAGGAATATTAACAAACATCTTGTATTTGAAGTGCTAATGACATGCACATGTTTATTAATAGGAAACATTTTATTGACTCATATATAATGTAATTATTATCAACATTAAGGTTCTCCTCCCTCAAGCACAGGTGATTTTGTCTCTGATTTTGGCTCTCCTGTTTATGCTCTTTGGTCTTATTGCTTTCCCCCCTCCAGCATAGGTGACTTTGTCTGATTTTGGCTCTCCTGTTTAGGTTCTTTGGTTTTATTGTTCTCCTCCCTCAGACACAGGTGACTTTGTCTGATTTTGGCTCTCCTGTTTAGGTTCTTTGGTTTTATTGTTCTCCTCCCTCAGACATAGTTGACTTTGTCTGATTTTGGCTCTCCTGTTTATTCTCTTTGGTTTTATTGCTCTCCTCCCTCAAGCATAGGTGACTTTGTCTGATTTTGGCTCTCCTGTTTAGGCTCTTTGGTTTTATTTCTCTCCTACCAAATACTTTAAAATTATTTAGATTTCCAATATTTCGAGTTGAGCGTACCTGATAAAATGTTATTCCAGAAACGCGTCATGCGCACTAAATTAGATATCTGCGTTTTTATTAGAATTAGCAGATTATAGTAATTTAAATAGAGACATAGATAAACGTCTTTTAAATGACTTGTTAATGTCTAAAACAAATATTTTTTTTAATATGCTGAAAGTTGGCATACAAATGTGAATGCCTTGCTTCCATGACAGGACATGGGTGAAATAAATTAAAAACCTTTAAACTTTTTAAGTCTGAGTATGGTATTATTGTAAAGTGTATTTATACTTTTGAGAAATTGAGGTGTGAAAATATAAATCTTAAAGAAAGATATTTTTTTAACAGTCCAAATTTAATTCAAGATAAAACCAATGTTATTTTGCATTGTCATGTTTATTCTGATTTTAGAAACAATCTTTTTACTGAAGTTTTAAAAGCGATTATAAATTAATGAGTTTGTTAGATTGTCAAAAAATGGTATTTTTATTTTCTAATCATTTTTTTTTTTTAAAGTTGACAAAACATGTAATATTTATATCTTTAAAAACGTCATGGTGTTTTATATTGTAAATAATATTTTGCATTGTTCTGTTTATTCTGATTTCAGAAACAATCTTTTTAATGAAGTTTTAAAAGTGAATAGAAATTAATGAGCTTGTCAGATTGTCAAAAAATGGTATTTTTATTTTCTAATAATTTTTTTTAGAATAGTTGACAAAACATGTAATATTTATATCTTTGAAAACGTCATGGAGTTTTATATTGTAAATACTATACTTATTTGTGTATTAATATTTGTACTGCCCGTATGTACTTGTTGGTATATATGATTTCTTATAGTCTCTCATAAATCTGTATTGATTGGCTTGCATGTATATATTAATAACATGTTTAATTGTATCATTTGTTAACGCCTAACAAGTATCGCAGCGAGCCACAGAAGCCACGAAAGACAGTTACAACTGTGCATAGTTTGTACACGCTAAAACGTATGTGCTATAAAACAGAATTCCAAGACGAACGTAGTCATGCTCTGAGGCTTCGATCCAGACGATTCTACACTAATGAACCGCTACTCCAATCTATGTCACGGATACAGACCTTGGTTATCGATCATCAACGCCGAACCAACAACGACAAATTCATTTCAATCGAAAAACCAAACGCAAACATACAGAGCACTAGTCCCTATGAAAATAATCTGTTCGCACAGCCTACAGAAGATAGCTAGGTGTACAATCTCCATAGCTAACTATTTGTTAGTTTAAGTATGTATACATAAGGTGATACGCTGATAAAATATTGAATAGGTTTGTATCTAATATGTGCATTAAATTATATTGTTTTATTGATATCACTGGGTCGATATCTCTGTTGGTTGCCTATTAGTCCCAGAGTGTATCATCATCCCAGTAGTCAGTGCTCTGCGCTGACATGGTTTTAAGATATAGTTGTTATTATATTTTGCAGTTACTAAATAATGTAAGTTCGTGTATTATTAAAACTAGGGATCTCCTCCCCCAGGAAGACGCGACCTTAGCAGAGTTTGGCTATCCGATCTAGGCCATTTTTTTTCTTTTACTTGATAAAGGTTATTCCAGAAACTCGTGCGTACTAAATTATATATCTATTTGTTTTTATTACGTTTGATTGTTTCTTATTTTGTATTTTCCTTGAATCTACAATCAATACCTCAAATACAATTATTTGTAATATTTAAAGTGTCAATATGCTTTGAGATAAGCGTTGCAACACTTGAAGATAAACGTAGATGTGGCTGTTACAAGGTAGGGATGATTAAAAATATAATCATAATTACGTAGCCAATTTATATATATGTTTGTTTGTTTGATGGTGTTTAACGCCACTTTCAACAATATTGAAGTTATATCGTGGCGGTCAGTTGTATTGGTGGAGGAAACCGGAGTTAACCCAGAGAAAACCACCAACCTGTCGCAAGTCACTGACAAACTTTATATCATAATAACGCCCTGATTGAGATTCGAACCGACAACCTCAGTGGCTATAGGCACTGATTGTATAATTAGTTGTAAATCCAACTACCATACGATCAACGCCACGACGGGAAGTTTATATAAAGCTGTAATACTTTAATGTAAATACTTCAGAAATTATTATATTTAATAAAATAACCGCCTTTTCAGCTAGACTGTGTGTGATTCGTGTACTGTTATAGTGTGTCATTTTACCGTTTCCCTAATATTATTTTGCCAAGACTTTTTGTAATTCCTTTACTGTTTCCTGTAGTTGCTGTCTTATCTTTATCTCTCCATGTCACCAAAAGGGAATAGGGTTATGGTTGTCAAATTGGTGCTTTTTTCATGTGTAGGACGTAAGCAGATGCTTCTCAACGGTTTTAGTGGGGTTCATGTTACTCGATCTTTAGTTTTATGTGTATGTTTTGGCGATCGTTGTTTGTCCTTTTGTACTTTTTCTTATGGCTATTGTGTTGTCTGTTCTTCTTCGATTTATGGATCCTGATTACCCCTTTGGTATCTTCAACCTCTTTTTAAATTGCATATTTTGACCATTGTATAAATAAAATGAAAAACAAAAAACAAATATAAACCTTAAACTAATATCACACCTTAAGTAATATCACACCTTAAACTATTTAAATATCACACCTTAAGTTATTTAAATATCACACCTTAAAGTAATTTCACACCTTAAACTATTTAAATATTACATGGTTTTAAGATATAGTTGTTATTATATTTTGCAGTTACTAACTAATGTAAGTTCGTGTATTATTAAAACTAGGGATCTCCTCCCCCAGGAAGACGCGACCTTAGCAGAGTTTGGCTATCCGATCTAGGCCTATTTTTTTCTTTTACTTGATAAAGGTTATTCCAGAAACTCGTGCGTACCAAATTATATATCTATTTGTTTTTATTACGTTTGATTGTTTCTTATTTTGTATTTTCCTTGAATCTACAATCAATACCTCAAATACAATTATTTGTAATATTTAAAGTGTCAATATGCTTTGAGATAAGCGTTGCAACAATTGAAGATAAACGTAGATGTGGCTGTTACAAGGTAGGGATGATTAAAAATATAATCATAATTACGTAGCCAATTTATATATATGTTTGTTTGTTTAATGGTGTTTAACGCCACTTTCAACAATATTGAAGTTATATCGTGGCGGTCAGTTGTATTGGTGGAGGAAACCGGAGTTAACCCAGAGAAAACCACCAACCTGTCGCAAGTCACTGACAAACTTTATATCATAATAACGCCCTGATTGAGATTCGAACCGACAACCTCAGTGGCTATAGGCACTGATTGTATAATTAGTTGTAAATCCAACTACCATACGATCAACGCCACGACGGGAAGTTTATATAAAGTTGTAATACTTTAATGTAAATACTTCAGAAATTATTATATTTAATAAAATAACCGCCTTTTCAGCTAGACTGTGTGTGATTCGTGTACTGTTATAGTGTGTCATTTTACCGTTTCCCTAATATTATTTTCCCAAGACTTTTTGTAATTCCTTTACTGTTTCCTGTAGTTGCTGTCTTATCTTTATCTCTCCATGTCACCAAAAGGGAATAGGGTTATGGTTGTCAAATTGGTGCTTTTTTCATGTGTAGGACGTAAGCAGATGCTTCTCAACGGTTTTAGTGGAGTTCATGTTACTCGATCTTTAGTTTTATGTGTATGTTTTGGCGATCGTTGTTTGTCCTTTTGTACTTTTTCTTATGGCTATTGTGTTGTCTGTTCTTCTTCGATTTATGGATCCTTAAGTTATTTAAATATCACACCTTAAAGTAATTTCACACCTTAAACTATTTAAATATTACATTATTGTTGTCATCTTCGCGTTGCTGTGAAATAATAGTCAATTTGTTTGACCTTTTTGACATTTTTTAATCGGTTGCTCTTGTTAGAATGTAGGCGAGATATCTCATTGATTTTTTAGATAATATCACTATGCAGTCGTATTAACAATAAAATGCATTAATACATGACAGTTTCTATACACAAATCACTTTTAAAGAGTAAAAGTAGATCTTCTATTTAGACGACACGAGTTAATCTAAAGTTAATGTAATCATTGATATAAACTAAGGTTTTACTCCCTCATTCAAAGGTGACCTTTGTTGATTTTGGCTATCCTTTGATTTTATACTCCCAAAGATTTAAATTATTTGACTTTCTAATCTTTCGGTTTTGAACGTACCTGATGAAGATTATTCTAGAAACGAGTCTTGCGCACTAAATGTGGTAACTCCGCATGACACATTGGAAATGTTACTCGCATGTGGAAAGCAATTGCACGATCGCATCATTTCACTAAGAGGGGGTGTGTGGTGCATGACAGTATTTTTAATCACTCCACATTTTGTGTAACAACTATGTATACAGAATCATTTAAACCTTAAAACATTATTGTTTTAAATTATTCGTGACCCTTTCCTGTTTCATATGGAGTGACATATGATTGTAACCTTTTCGTTATGTCCTATATTGCTTTCTGTAAATCATTCAAGAACGACTGGGCAGTTACCTGTTCAAAGATGCAATGAATCGGCTATTTTGCACGTCAATAGGTATCAAACATTTATCATTTGGCGAGATAATATCAGCATGCAGAGTTCTGAATTTCATTGGGCATCACGTTTATCTTGTGATAGTAAAATGGCCTTTTTAAGTGCTCTTACCCCAAATACTTCTGACTCTGACATTACGAAACTTGTGCATTGTTGATGAGATGAGACTCATTCGATTTTTTACATTACGTACAGTAATATGTTGTGTACTTCGACATCTTCTTATACCAATATTTATCCAACAAACAAAACAAAAACAAATGTTATAGGAATTCTTAAATTTCTACAAACATGTATGTGGTGGAAACAAGAAAGAAAGAAAAACATTGACAAATTGTACTGAAATTTACTTTCATTACTAAAACATTAAGCGTATCAAATTGTTGTTTGTCATATTTACAACATTTTAAATAGACGTCAATAATGGGAGGACAATGTTGAATGACAACGGATTAAAATGTAGGAACGAAGATGTTAAACCGGATGAGCAACATGATGAACAGAGTAACAACCAATCATCAGAACACAGGTTGATTTTTTTAATTCAAGTAAAGTAGCACACAGCATAAGGACTTTTTCTTAATATTAAGCAGGAACTGCTTATATATCCTTACGGAGCACCTGTGTTCAACCCCATTTTTAGTGGGTTTGTGTTACCCGATCATTAGTTTTCTGTGTATGCTTTGTAGATCGTTGTATGTCTTTTTGACATTTTTCTTTTGGCCATTGTGTTTTCTGTCCTTCTTCGATTTATGCATTCTGATAACCCCTTAGGTAACGTCAAGCTCTTCTTTTTAAATGGAGTTTTATCTAATCGTATTATCCAAAACTCGGTTAAGTCGTTTACTCGGTTAACCTGAAATAAACAATTGGACCGTTTTAATTATCGTTCATCTATATTCATCCAATAAAACTCGCAAACAAAGATATTTCCAAATAAAGTCATTAGCAATTTAATTTCCACACAACGAGGATACGCTGTATTAAACGCAGGAATGACGGATCTTGAAACACTCCATGTTTATAGTGATGATACCTAATTCGTTGTTACATGTAATAGGAATGTCTGGTATCCTTTAGATAATTTTTTTGCTTAATGACATACGATTTTCAGTATCCACATAATAAATAAACCTCTACTGTTTATTTAAAAAAATGTAACATTTTGTTTCTTTTATACAAGTATGCAACAGTAGATTTTTTGAAAATAAACGAGACACCTAACTCATTTCATCTATAATTACAATCTCAGTACAGGAAGGCATACTTGTGTTATATCTCTCGATTGGAATTTAGGACAATTAAGCTCTCAACCAGGTGAAAATTACAAATGACATGAACGAGATTCTTTAAATATTCAAATCGAACAATTAAAAAAAAGTGTCACAACAAATAACCAAATTAAAATGTTTTCATAACCTACACTTTTTTTTTTAACTGACACCAGAAAGTTAGTTTGTTACTGCATATGTGTTCTTCTGTCAGTACTTCTTTATCAATAAAACGAACAATAAAAATGATTATACCTTACATTATATATTGTATATAAAATAAAAGTGATGTTTTTACAACATTAGTACCCTAGGGAAACATCACTGTTGTTCACTGGTCGACAAATGTTATGTTCCATGTGTGTCCGGAAATGCAACCGTTTTTGCATTCCGGAATTACAATCTTGACTGGAAGTTAAAAAACACAAATATGAAGTTTATGAAAACACAAGATAAAAAAAAACAAAGAAGTGTTTATTGCATCCAACATTATTGTAAATAGAGTTTCGGTATAATAAGACAATCATTGCTTGCACTTGCGGTGAACATCATAATTGTTCACCTTAAGTGCAGGCAATAATTGTAATAATATCACACGACCAAAAGAGTTTTTTTTCAAAAACCGAGCAGAAAAATCGTTGAAAGATGTATATTTGTGTCTTTGGTTGTATTTAATCAGGAGATCGATTTATTTTTTATCTGTTATCTCCAAAATGTGAAGTAGTAAATTGTTAAGATAACACAATGCAGGTGTAGTCACATTAAGGTAAGGGGAATGAGTTTAAATATTTTATTAACGTTTTCCGGCTACCTCAGCCATAGGTGAACTTAGCCTGTTTTTTTTTGCTATCCTGTTTAAGCACTTTGATTTTCGTACTCTATGAGACTTTTTTAAATTATTTGACTTACAGATACTTTGCCCTTGAGTGTATCTGACGAAGGTTATTCCGGAAACACGTAATGTGCACTGAATTTGATATCTTGAGGTTTTTGTGACATGTCACTAAACCAACAATGTGTAAGTTGAGTAACACAGAAGTTTATTTATAATGATTAAACTATTTCGAATCAATGTGCAGATTTAAAACTACTATTTGCGAAGGATTTATACACCATTCATTGCTTCCTGACTGCTTACTAAAAGATAAGTCACGCTAAGGATTATTCTATTGGAATCTATCTAACACAGTGTAACGTAATATAATTTGCATTTCTGTAAATAGAGGTATGCACATGTATCATTATTTAGCTATGACTAAATTTCATCTCAGTATGAGGGATAAATTAATCCGTAGCCACATTCTCCTTAATCGGAATAAATTAAATTAAATTAATTTAGTACAACCAGCTAGACATTTCGTTAATTAACTCGTTTAAGTAAGTTGAATTGATACATAGACTCAACAATATAATAATTATTTATACATTTTTTGTACTTCCATAATATGAAATAGTCTTTATGTATATATTTTTGTTAAATTTTAAGAAGAATTATAAGACACCAAATGAGCAATAAAAATCCGTAACTCAAAGAAGGACCGACAATACAATAGCCAAACAAAACAGAATTAAAGGACAAAAAATGATCCACAAGGCAACTACAAAGAAAACACATGACCGAGCAACATGAACCCACTAAAAACCGGGAGTGAACTCAAGTGCTCCGGAAGAGTAAGCAGTTCCTGCTCCACTAGTGCATTTAGTTCATTTGGGGTCAACTTGAAATGATTTGGACATCCTTTGTATCAAAATAAAATGACTTTGTAGTCATGGCAATTGGATTTACCTCCACCAAAGTTGTGAGTTCGACTCCCGCACATCACCAATGTCGATGTATACTTGGCATACTGTATAGCATTTTATTGTTGTATATATTACGAGATCGGAATCACTACTACTTGTTACTGCTATTGTGTTCACGAAATACAGCGTAATTTAATGTAGAAATTAATCATTTTCAACTATGAAATTTTTCAAATTATCGCAAATTTTAATACATGCGAACTTGAAGGTATTACCAAAAATCGTAAAATTAAGTATAAATACAGTAATTTTAATAAAATGAAAGAAACAAAAATACCACACTATCAAAGCAGTTCTAAAATACCACCGGATTGTGAGAACAAAGAATGTCATTGACTTATAACAGGTCTGTAATTTTTGTCCGGGTGTTCGACCGATAAAACAAACCCTCGCGATATAGCTGAAGAGTTGTTAGCGATGGCATTAAAGCCAGAATACCTCTAATCATAGCGAAATATAATGCATATTTACTGGAAATAATCCAGTAAATATACATTATATTGCATAAAATTTTAATATGTAAAGAGGCTGGAGTATTTTGTTTTTATTTTGCTTTTTTGTAATTGACATAATATATATGGGTCTTCTTTGAGTTTATCAATAGATCCCAATCTGCCATTTGACTAATCCCATATTATCAACCTTATTGGTATTAAAATATGTGTCATTATATGATAGATTATTTAATATTATACTTTACGTTTTTATTTTCCCTATTTGTCTTTCTTAGCACAGCCGGTCAATATAACGTTATATGGACCGGCAGTGGACTGTCTCGTTTTCGAGTCTTTATTTCGGGAGATAATTGGGCTTGTTTTTGGACGTTTCGCTTCGATCCATATAATATTTGGTGGGTGACATCCCAGTCCATAAACTGCCATATGGCCCTCAGTGCCGTGAACTATTTGTTAAATATATTACATTTTCTTATACAATTAATTACTACATATTAATATATAAACTAATAACAAAAATATCACAAAAGTATGATTGCTGTCAATACAATTAGCGGAACAGGAACCCTTCCGAAGCACCTGAGTTCATATCTGATTTTTAGTAGGGTTCGTGTTACTCGATCTTTAGTTTTATAGGTATGTTTTGTAGATTGTTGTTTGTCCTTTTGTACTTTTTCTCTGAGCCATTGTGTTGTTTGTCCTTCTTCTATTTACGGATTCTGGTTACTCCTTTGGTGTCTTCAAACTCTTCGTTAAAAGTAACATGGTAAATATTCGTATTTTGTATAATTTACCTTTAAAAAAAGTTATTTCATGCAATACATTCTGGTGCACAGAGGGTTATTGAAAATATTAATAAAATGACAAACAAGCATAACAAAAAGCAGTGACAAATTCCAATCGGGAAAGCATATATAATCATATATAGGCAAAATCAATACCACTAACACAAATATACGTGATAGTCAAATAAAAAGGATCAGAAAAGACGCCCATCAAACACTACTCAGAAAACTGAACATTAAGCCACATGAACTTCACTCACAATCGAAGGTAAAGTCGAGTGTTCTTGAAAGTCGAGCAGACCCTGTTCTACTAGAGGCACCCGTCGTGTTATTCATGTTCAATAATATGTCACATTAGATTATATGTCATGAAAGAATACAAAAGATATATTGTATCTGCAATTATAATATTTATCATTTTTGTCTAAGGGTAAGTTTATCACTTGTAATTTATAGCCCCTGTCCTGAAGTACATCAATTATGTAAAGGTTCACACACATTTCCGGGAATTTAAATACTGACCAGTGACCACCACGACTTACCTAATAAATCGACTAATTTGACGATATAAAATGAAAAATCAAATAATATCGCAATGTCAAAGCAGTTCAAAAATCAAATAAAGCAATCCTAGAGCGAGTTAAAACGATACTCCTACCACACAAATACATGCCCGCTCAAACCTCCTCTTTTAGTGAAATCGAGCATAAAACGTATAGTCCTGTAGCACTTTTCACAAAAATTCTTACGATAAAAAATTGTAAGTGTAAAACTAAGATTAAAAAGAGTTTCACAAAAATACTTACGATAATCTTAAGTGTAAAGATGGTCCTAACTTTACGTGTAAAATTACCCTAAGTGTAAAATTTTGATCGTAAGAGAAATATTTGTCTTATCTTTTATCGTAAGTGAAAAAAATTGAAAAAAAAAATGGACGATGTATTGGCGCTTCGACTTGAAAATGAGAGAGCAATTCACCGTTAGCGCATTCTCTCTGAGCGCATGCCAATCCTAATTACACATATTGATAAATGTTTATTGAAATGAATATGGTTTAATACAAACAGATGCTACAAATGACATTGTTGTTTACTCCTTTTTGGCGTGACAAATAACAGTCTATAACGATGCATTCCGTACATTTACCTTTTCAATGCAGCAAAGTGTATCGCTTACATGACCAAAAAATTAGGATAATTCTTTTAATTTTAGATTTCAAATTGGGAACGATCGACAATCGAAAAGACTACTTGCAAACTTTGGGAGAATTCTTCTTTTTCATTATTATTTTTTTTTTTTTATAAAAACAGGAATACGGGATTATCTTCTAGACATCTACTCCGCTTACAAAAGTTTTGTATGAACAGCCGGTTTAGGACTGGAATTTTCTGAATCCAATGATATCGTTTTGATTTTGCCTTTACATTAGTAATATAATTTATTAATTTCTGGCAACTTCGATGATCATCGAGCACTCTGGTAATACATAAACTTGTATACATTCTTCTGTTATATTAATATTAATATATAACAGGGATATTTATTCGTCTTCATGATTGATAGATGATAAACACATCTTAATTTGGGTTATCTTAGAGAAATCGGGATACATGTTCAACAGTAAAAGAACAAGCGTTTAAGTTTATGTGGGATGGGATTAATTGGAAAACAAGGGTGGTACATATTTTGCTGACAAATAACCGATAAAATGAATCATATGAATAGGTTTTTTTCACACTCAAGTTGCACCCACTTAAACAATACTTCTACCAAAAGTAACCACCCGTGGATGATGACGCACAACTCCAAGTAATAATAATTATTATAGATCATTTTAATTTACATGTATTAGAAATGTTCTTCGATACGAAAATCATACCCGTTCATATTTTGTCCAGTTATTGGTGACCGATTCATATATTAGATAAAAGTTCAATATAAACATACAAACACGTCATAGCATTAACAACTGCTTATAACTTAGTGCCGGGGATATTTTATAGGACAATTTTATTTAAAAAAAATGTTTCATTGTGCTATGGAAATCAAACTAGGTTGCTAAGGAAGATTGTTTATGGTGTTTAACGCCCCTTTCAACAATATATCAGTAAGTTTTATTGGTGGAGAAAACTGGAGTACTGTCGCAAATCACTGACAAACTTTATTACATAATTTTGTATCAAGTACACCTAAGGAAGAATTTTTATTGTAAGTGTAATTTTAGTCGTAAGATTAAAATTTGTCGTAAGATAATCCTAGTGAAAAGGACTTAGGAATTGTCGTAAGATAAGCTAAAGTTAAAAAGTTAGGACTATAGGTACGAATTGTTGTGAAAAGGGCTACTGGTGCAAAGCAGTTAATTTTAAAATCAACTGAAATGTTCTTGTTGTATGTTGTTGTTTATTTTTACCAGCCAATATTTTACACACTATTTTATAACAAGACCACGATTCCTGAAGAGTGTTTATGCTTTTGTGGAGTGATAGAAAATAAACATGACAATTGTATGGTATAAATGTGTTTTGTCCTCGAAAATCAACATGCTCACATTATATATGAAATTGATTAAAAAGAATAGCTGTGTCTAGCAAACAGAACCGGAAGATACAATGCAATTTTCTACCACATTATATTATTTTCATTTTTTGGGAGATGGCGGGGGTGGGGGTGTCAAAATAATCAAATATTTGAAAATATCAGCTATTTAAAATCAATATACGAGGATAACGACAAAATGTTATTGCGTTTAATAAGTCAATAGGAAATATTTTATCAACCCAAAATGTCACGTCCAGATTTACACAATACAACAAAGAAATATTAAATCAGATGTAAAGAAAAAAACTTAAACTGTAAATAACTTAAATTAAACCAAACAAATATGTTCGTGGGTTTTTACAAACAATGTACATTTTCTGTAGAAAGGTAAACTTGAATCTTCAAAAGATACATGTTTGCTTTAAATGCAATTTTAAAGGGGTGTGTCAAGTCACAAGAAATTTATTATACATGCATAGGGCGTTGCTAGATTATATACGGATATGTTAAATATGATAAATTAAATAAATCATGTCTTTTCACTCTTTTACTAAAAATTCAATATAGCATAGTTTGCAAATATCTCTTTTCAAAATATAGCATCAATAAATAACAATTTTTTTTTTTCAAATATCGAAATATAAACGGTCATGACTTCTTTGTTGTTATCTATATATCTCGTAAGTATAAAACAAATAAGATTGTTATAGTGTTCAAATGTGGTGTATAATATTTATTTGTTTGAAAGATTGTATGAAAATATCACCTTGATGTAAAAATGCACTTAGATTCATTGATTTATGGTTTTTACCGCCACTTAAAACAATATTTCAGTTATATCGCGACGGTCAGTTTCATTGGTGGAGGAAACCGGAGTACTAGGAGAAAACCACCGATCTGTCGCATGACAACTGACAACCTTTTCATATATCATATTATATATTGTATGCTAACAGGTGCTAATAATTATACATGCTTCTTACCGGTGCTGTTTGTAATTTTATCAAATGTAGAGATAGATTTCAATACTGCTATATATCAATCAATTATTTTTATAGCATCATCCGATATCTCCACCTCCCTTACTCTGGTTGCATTCGTTCATATCACAGATGTATTAAACATGATTTTTTTGGGGGGGGAAGCAAATGACCTTATGGTCATTAGACTTTTCTGAAATATTCCAATTGAATGTATATAGGTATACTTTTTCTTGATGTTAGACCCTTCTTGGTCCTGGGTTTGGTCTTGCAACTTGTATATTTATTGGTGGTGGTGGTGATGGTGGTGGTGGTGCTGTTGGTATAGGGTGTGACCCCTTGTTACCAATAGGCGTAAGCTTGGCTTGATCTGTAAATGAAAATTCAATATATAATATGTGTAGAAAACTCTATGAGACGATAATGATGTCGGCTTTGTATTAGACCAACACGCTTGGTTGGATTTTTATAGTGCTAGCTCACTGAAACAACAGCTCCAGTAGACATATCACTCCACTCTGACACATTATCCTGATACCGAGCCAACCACTCTTTCTCTTTAATACTGCGTGTTTAGCGGGAAAGTAGCAATAATAAATATCGGTTTAGTCTTTGGTTTGATCCGACCGGGATTCGAACCCACGAAATATCTCAACTGAGGCGAATACGTCAACAATTGTAACACCGATGCGGTTTCCCACAATGATGATAATGATGATAAATGATGAACTGTTGTTTTGTAGAAATGAAACAAATTGCTTACATCACGTGGTTGATCTTTTTCTACATGCATAACGTATTTGATATTTTTTTACATACATAGCGTATTTGATATTTTTCTACATACATAACGTATTTGATATTTTTCTGCATGCATAACGTATTTGATATTTGTTAGTATATTCTACAGGTATCTGATTAATAGTTATATGGATATAACAGCCACCTGAAACAAGATGTACTTCAAAACTTTATTATACAGTTTTATGGTAAATATGATTTCTTAAAATTATTGAAATTCCTGATTGTTAATTTTCCTGACATAATATCATAATTTCAGGTTTTCCCTGGAACCGCCTCGATGTAATAATGATCAGTGTTTTCATTTTGAATGTGGAAGATCGTGGGGTCGGTGCCCATCACATAATCATTTGACGAAGCATGAACCACATGGCTAAGCTTTTTATTATCTTCAACACAGGAGAGTGCAATTATATAATACAGTGATACAACTAATAACCAAATACAAAATAAGACAAATACATGACACCTCCCCCCCTTTTTATGAAATATAGTTTTTTCATCAAATCTTCAAATTAAACTTTTGAATTAAAGAATTAAAATATTTTATATAAATGTTCTTTAATGCAACATAAGTAAAGTTTTTTAAATCATTGAATGTCATTTAATGTTAATGTCACTTCTAACTCATTTAAATTTATAATATTATATCATAATCATATAAAACATTGCGTTTGACATCAAATCTAATTATTCTGTTCAGAGTTCTGTTGCAGTTAACTCCTTTGACTAACCATTTCTATAATTGTTCAACTAAGAGTTATGAAAAATAATAAAAACTAGTTCTACTGACTAGAAATAATAAAACATTCAAATAAAATAAACACAATTTACTATCAATACTTGATTTTCACTGGCTCGATCTTATTTTATCTCAACAAAACACTTCATAATACTGATATTTTCAGATGCACTTATTTCAACTTCAATGTGATTTTCACTCCTGGTATTTTTATTTTCACTGTTTTGATTATTTTCACATTTCATATTAATATTTTCACTTTTTTCTTTTTAATAATACACTTTTTTCACTAAATATATATTTGATCGGATTTCATATATGATTGATTTTCTGATTCAACATTTCAAATAAACATTTCTAATATATATTTGCACTTTTGCCTTCTGACTAAATTTTAATTCACACATTCATTTATATTCTAGCTTTTTCCATTTTACACATACACTTCATTTCCATTTGAATTTACAATGATTGAATTACATACATAATCACTATATTTTGTCGGCATTTTAACGGCTCTTCCAGTTCTTGTATTGCAAATTGCTTCAGTGGATTTCGGATCCAAAGTCTCTCATCATGCTCCTGAATAGTAGCTCCCCAAATAAGAATATCATCTACAATGACTTCTGCACCTTCAATGTCTTCCATTAATTCAGTCATTACTCTCTGAAAGATTTCTGGAATTGATTTAATTCCAAACGAATCTCTGAGAAAACGATATCTTCCATATGGTGTATTAAAGCATATGAGTTTACTGCTGTCTTCTTTAATTTTAAATGCCAGAATCCGGAGGTTGTATCAACCTTACTAAGCACTTTGGCATTTGGTATATTCGCCACTACCTCCTCGGCTGTTTTCATGGGGTAGTGTTCCCAACTTATAGCCTTATTCAAATCGTTTGGATCTATACAGATCCTCATATCCCCATTTGCCTGGACCACTGTCACCATACTGTTTACCCACTCAGTTGGTTCTTTTTGTCTGACAATTACTCCAAGTTTCATGATACGGTCAAGTTATGTTTAAATCTGCCTTTTAGTGCAACTAGCACTTTTCTTAGCGGGTGTACTACAGGATTACTGTTCTGATCCACATGTATTTTATGAATACCCGGTAAACATCCTAGACAACTAAATAAATCGGAATACTGTGATTCTACTGCATACACTCTTTTGATTAGTCCTACTTCTGTGCATGTTGCGGCTCCTAGTACAGATTGTGATTTTGTATTTGCTACCTAAAATTCTACCTTGTGTCGTTTGTTTTTTAGTGTGATTGGTAAAGTTATCATACCGTCACATTTAATGTTATGTCCAGAGAATGATTTCAGACGTGAATCTGGTTGTCTTAACGGTTGTGTTTTCATACTCCCAAAATCTGATCGATTAAGAACGTTACATATTGCGCCAGTATCTAGTTGAAATTTAATATTTGTATTTCCAACAGTAATGATTTCACACCATGAGTCACTTTTATCTTTGTCTTTATTTATCCTGCAATGACAGCATTTACCGACCAATACAGCCTGCCCAATATTTTTTTTGATATTGGTCAGTTATAAATAGAACATTCAAATGTATCTGCCATCTTGCAAATGTGTAATCTTACATGTCATATTTACAACAATACACAAAAATAATTAAAAAACTTACCTTGAAAACTTATTTTAGTTAAATTGTATCAAACTGGAAGCGTACACGAAGCCAAATTACGTCTAATCTTTACGTTTCAAACTGGAAGTCTTCATATGATGTCAATGACGTCATGTTGGTTATGTTAAGTTTGTGAGTGAGCTGCCGGAGTTTTTACATAGATAATTTCCTAAAAAAAACAGTGTTTAATCCTATATTAAACGTTTATTTACGATTTAAAATTGCAGGATAAATACAATACATGTGCACTGTCGAAGCATATAGATAAATATGTGTATTCGGCGCGAAACGCGGAAAAAGGCTCGGCGAAGCCTCGCCTTTTCCCCCGTTTCTAAGCCTCATACACATATCACCTATATGCTTCGACAGTGCACAAGTATTGTATATATAGTGTACAAACAAACAAAGTATCAGAGTCATCCGAGTCAGAGTAACTATATTCATTTTTATCTATTTCATATCCTTTTTCGTTTTTCTTACTCCTACACATTTTTGCAAAATTACCTTTTTTGTTACAATTTTTACATTGTTTACCTTTAGCTGGGCAACGACTTCCTGGATTATGATCATAACCACATCTCTGACATAATTTAACTTTAAATTTGGGCTTGGCACCTTGTTCATATTTCTGTTGGCTAGTACTAGTACTTCGTGATGGAGCATGTTTTGTGTAAGTTTTCTTTCTGTTTATACTGTTTACATTTGGATCTTCACCAATATTCATCGTTTGTAGCAGTTTTTGTGAGAGTTCATATGTTCGTGCAATATCTAGAGCTTTTTCTAATGTAAGATCGAACCCTTCAGTGATTAATTTCTCTCTGACCTTTGAAGATTTTGTCCCAAATACTATCCTATAACGAACCATTCTATCTGGATTTTCATACCCACAATCTTCAACTAAAACCTTTAAATCTGTTGCAAATTCTTCACAAGATTCTATTTTTTTTTATTCTACATTGAAATGTATAACTGGAGAAGACTTGGTTTGCTTCGGGTTTGACATAGGCCTCAAAATTGTCATAGTATTTTTCGAGTTTCTGTTGGTCTTCGGTGGACATATTTCATGTACTGAATACATTTCTGCCCTTTTCTCCTACCCATATCATAAGATATGCACATTTTTCATCTGCTTCTTTTTTGTCAGTGGGCCTTGGAACATAAAGTCACAGTGCGTTTTGAATGACTTCCATGCACCTGGGAGGTCACCACTTTCCCAGTTCAATGAGGAAGTTCTGCCTGTTAAACCGTCTGTCATTTTACATGGATGTGTTCCTTAAACACTAATCTCAATGTTTAAACTAATGACCCAGGTTTATTTTACTTGCATTGGTCCCTTTTTTGAACAAACATCTGACACCATGTCACATAATCATCAGACAAAGCATGAACCACATGGCTAAGCTATTTATTATCTTCAACATAGGAGAGTGCACATTACATAATACAATGATACAACTAATAACCAAATACAAACATAAGACCAATACATGACAGTGCCCAGTTGGGATAAGCCAGTTACTAATTATGGCATCAGCTGATTAGCTGCTAAGCGCACATTATTATTAGCAAATACTGGCCGACTGATAGTCTGGATATATTACCTGCGATTCTACCTGCTGACTGTTGTGTCATTGACTTGGTGTTACAAATCCACAGCAACGTGTTAGCAAAATGCAAAGTAGATATTATCACAGTATCGTTGTGTTTCTCTGTAAGATATAGGTGACAAATTGTTTATCACCCAAATCCCGAAGACAATATATGAACTATTCATAGGTTATCGTTTACATTCAAAATATAACCACAAAATCAACACAAAATGACGTAGTTGAAATGTGTACTTCATTTTAAGTAGGTCGTAGCTAAATGTTTTTACACACAAACTCTGCATGTATAAACAGATAGACATCATGGTCAAAGCATAAATCATTACCTAATGCATTTTACAGTGCTTATACATTTAAAAAAAAAATTATTTTTTTTTGCGTAAAAGTTATGTTCCATTAGATATCTCCGGTTCACATGTAAGGTTAGCGTTGTCCGACCATTAGTTTTTCTTTTAACTGTAGGCTTGTACTTCGACGAGCCTTTTCCTGCGTTTCTAAGCCTCATACACATATTACGTATATGCTTCGACAGTGCACATGTATTGCATATATAGTGTACCAACAAACAAAGTACGAGAGTCATCTGAGTCAGAGTAACTATATTCATTTTTATCTATTTCATATCCTTTTTCGTTTTTCTTACTCCTACACATTTTTGCAAAATTACCTTTTTTGTTACAATTTTTACATTGTTTACCTTTAGCTGGGCAACGACTTCCTGGATTATGATCATAACCACATCTCTGACATAATTTAACTTTAAATTTGAGTTTGGCACCTTGTTCATATTTCTGTTGGCTAGTACTAGTACTGCGTGATGGAGCATGTTTTGTGTAAGTTTTCTTTCTGTTTATACTGTTTACATTTGGATCTTCACCAATATTCATTGTTTGTAGCAGTTTTTGTGAGAGTTCATATGTTCGTGCAATATCTAGAGCTTTTTCTAATGTATGATCGAACCCTTCAGTGATTATCTTCTCTCTGACCTTTGAAGATTTTGTCCCAAATACTATCCTATAACGGACCATTCTATCTGGATTTTCATACCCACAATCATTAACTAAAACCTTTAAATCTGTTACAAATTCTTCATAAGATTCTATTGTTTTTTGTATTATGCCCTGAAATTTATAACTGGAGAAGACTTGGTTTGATTTGGGTTTTACATAGGCCTCAAAATTGTCATAGTATTTTTCGACTTTCTGTTGGTCTTCGGTGGACATATTTCATGTACTGAATACATTTCTGCCCTTTTCTCCTTCCCATATCATAAGGTATGCACATTTTTCATCTGCTTCTTTTTTATCAATGGTTCTTGGAACATAAAGTCACAGTGCGGTTTGAATGACTTCCTTGCACCTGGGATGTCACCACTTTCCCAGTTCAATGAGGGTGTTCTACCTGTTTAGCCGCTGCCATTTTACATGGATGTGTTCCTTAAACACTAATCTCAATGTTTAAACTAATGACTTGGTTTATTTGACTTGCATTGGTCCCTTTTTCGAACAAACATTCTGACACCATGTCACATAATCATCAGACAAAGCATGAACCACATGGCTAAGCTATTTATTATTTTCAACCTAGGAGAGTGCACATTACATAATACAATGATACAACTAATAACCAAATACAAACATAAGACCAATACATGACAGTGCCCAGTTGGGATAACCCAATTACTAATTATGGCATCAGCTGATTAGCTGCTAAGCGCACAGCATTATTAGCAAATACTGGCCGACTGATAGTCTGGATATATTACCTGCGATTCTACCTGCTGACTTGTGTCATTGACCTGGTGTTAAAAAATCCACAGCAACGTGTTACTAAAATGCAAAGTAGATATCATCACCGTCTCGTTGTGTTTCTCTGTAAGATATATATCACCCAAATTCGGCAGACAATATAGGAACTATTCATAGGTTATCGTTTACATTCAAAATATAACCACAAAAGCCACACAAAATGACGTAGTTGAAATTTGTACTTCATTTTAAGTAGGTCGTAACTAAATGTGTTTACACGCAAAATCTGCATGTATAAACAGATAGATATCATGGTCAAAACATAAATCATTACCTAATACATTTTACAGTGCTTATACATTTAAAAGTTTTTATTTATCTTTTTTTTTGCGTAAAAGTTATGTTCCATTATATATCACCGGTTCACATGTAAGGTTAGCGTTGTCCGAACATTAGTTTTCCTTTTAACTGTAGGCTTGTACTGTGTCCACAAGTCACAAATGTGTTTTTATTTTTCTAACTTTTCTAACTTTGTCGTGTTTTGTTCTATGAATGTCTATAATTACAATGCCTTGTAGTTTTGTTCAAGTGCCTACGTAAATGTATTCATTTTTGTTATCATTTTCAGATTGAAATAATTGTCACAAAAGCACAGGTCAAATATATAAATATAAGGATGCTGAATTCAACATGTGTAGATGAATGCCACAACTACCAGTTTGCAATATGTTTTCCAGGGTAAGTTTATAATAACACGTGTAGTAGATATGGAAGGTCATTACCTTCTTGTTAACATTTCAATATTGCAGATCCTTGCACTTAGAGTTATAATAAATGTTACAAAACAACCAAAGGGCAATCAAGAATGAGCAAGTCAGAGACACTGGCAACACCGGGCACAATAAACAGAAATAAGATAAACAAAAACACAATACAGAAAACTAAACAGATGAATAACACGGACAAATCATCGACTGACGAGGAAGCAAATTGCTATTGATTGTACTGGATGACTTATTTTACAAGAGTTCTTGCACATCACATGAGCCTACCTATCATTAGATGAACATAGACATGTTAGATCGACTTCATACACCGCTTCGGTGGCGTAATGGTTATCGTGCTCGCCTTCTAGTGAGGTAGATCGTGGGTTCGAGCACCGGTCGGGTTTAAATCGAAGACAATAAAATTGGTATTTGTTGCTTCTCCGCTCAGCACGCAGCATTAAGGAGAAAGAGCAAAGACTGGTTGACTCGGAATCAGAATAATGTGTTCGAGTGGAGCTACATGTCAACCCGCGGGTAATTGTTTCAGTGAGATAGCACTATAAAAATCCAACTCAGCGTCTTGGTCTAGAACAAAGCGGTCTTCATAATCTCATTGAAAATTAACTTGTCTCGCCATGATATAGCTGCAATATTGCTGAATTGGCGTTATGCAACAATCACTCACTCACTTGACTTCTCATAAACATACCTCTTCAACATATTAGTAGTTTCAGTAGTTAATTAATGACTTGAAATACTCTACATACACTAATTCAAAACAAGCAAATACTGTGGGTGTCTAATAGGAAGCAAAACCCGCGTACCCTTCGCGAGCACCTGGGTTAAACCCTAGGGTTTTTTTTGTGCTGGGATCCGTTTTACTCATCTTTTTAATTTTGTGTTGTTTGTTTTGGTTGTCTTCGTTTTGTGCATTGTGCCAGTGTTTCTGGAGTGTCTATTTTTGATTCCCTCTTAGGTTTTCTCTAATGCATATTTATTTTGTCGAATTTGCTGTAAGGCATTGACAAACTGTATCACAGTCGGACCGAGTTCACCTCGCCTTGTGATTATGGGTCTGACTCCATGTGTAGACGTAGATCTAGCTACATGCAATCGCGGCCATACTGGATTGGGGTAATGTATAGTTAAATGCAACTTCGTTCGCCATGCGGTTGTTTATACATACACATGTTTTCAAAATTTATTTTAAAGTTTCAGTTCAATTTGAATTTTGTTTTGAAATTATCAATCTAGAATTAGTATTCTTTACAAATGTGGTTACTTTTTGGCAATCCCTTTACGCAATGCGAAATTTTAAACACTATATACAATGGATATATAGCCAATTCAAATAACTTGCAAGATCCTTTTGTATCAACATTCATGATGGCAACGAGCGCGGAAAAACACGTATTTTAAACAGTATTGTCAATTTCTATTCTTTTTTTAAAGGTTAGATTTTTGAATGAGCGAATGTATGAGTAATATGTCGGTGTTCATTCGTCAGAACCAAAAAAAAATAGCAAGGAAAAAGCACTATTTGCCAATGTTAATATATGTGTATAAAACTTTATTTGGACTTAATTTCAACTTGATGATTTTTTTACTTAATGATTAAACAGGGAACTTTCATGTTATTTCTAATTTTTGCCGTTTGTAAAACCGGTAACGAAAATGTTTGTCTTATTTTTTTCAGATATTGTGCAAATTTGTTCCATATTCAGACCATGCTAGATCAAAATACTTGTTTTTCAAATTTCATCAGATCTTTAGAAATAGCAAAAGTGAAAGAACCAGAATTAATAAACAATGTTACCTTTCCTCCAATATATAAACCGGTAAGAACCCCTGCTGTTGTTGTTTTTTTATGTCTTCGTTCCGTGTCTTATGTTCCCAATGTTGTCAGGGTCTCTGGATGATATATTTTTTATTTCCCTTCTGTTTCCTCTTACGTATCTTTAGTATGACTTTATTATTTATTCATGTGCTATGTACATCAAAGACCGCTTATGGTATTCCACCAACTTTGATTAAAACTGTCGAAAAAAGTACGCTTCACATTTCTATTGAAACTTGGTATAATACAAACGATGGCTTTCCTGTATGTACCAAGACAGAACTTTATGAAATTGTTATCAGCGTTATCTCCCCTTTCATTAAATATATAAAGTGACAAACGAGAAAAGATATTACCATCATTCTTCTTTTATTGTTTTTCTAAATAAAAGAGAACGTTCACGCAACGACACACAAAGCCCTAACACAACATTTTATACGAGCGATTGCCATTTTTATAATTTTTTTTCATTAGCCGAAAAACGCTTGATACTCATGAAATCGTTGTCGTAAATTAATGGTAATGATGTCTTGACCATTAATCATCGACCATTTAGAGGTATAAAGGTCAAAAACTAGTAAATGACCTCTTTTGTGATACTTCATTGTTAAAAAAGGAATGATTGCTACTAGGTTACAACCCATCTCGAGATTTAAAAAAAACCCATCCATTTATATACCCAAGCCACTTGCGTATCCATAGTGCTTTCAAACTTAATCTCGTCATTAAAATATGCAAACTGTATCTGAAATGCCCTATATAGTAATTGATCAACATTTTTTGTCTTGAATCTTTATACTAACTTGCGAATTGTTCATAGGATTTAGGATCATTACATGTCAACAGTTCCACGAATAGCAATCAATTCAGACTGGATTAACAGAAGGAGTTGTTCCGCCTATTGGTGTATACTTGGTACTAACAAATGTATCCAGTATTACGTCAAGAGATAGTCCCATCATGTGTGGCATAGCTCGATTGGCATTAATACAACCTTTATATGATTTCAAGAGTTGTCTTATAACAGGACTGCAACAATCCATGTACGTCGATTGTGTATTTGTAAATGCCCCTCAATTAACGAAAGCTGTTGTATATGATATACCGGTATATGTTTTTTCTATACTCTTTAGACGTTATTGTTATATAAGAACGTAGATATCACATTAGGTACTCTCTATTGACGAAAGCTGTTGTATATGATATACCGGTATATGTTTTTTTTCTATATTCTTTAGACGTTATTGTTATATAAGAACGTAGATATCGCATTTGGCACTCTATATTGCATTAATCTCTCGTGGTGATATATAAACAAGAAAATAAAAGCTAAAAAAAGATGAACAAAACGGATCCCAATAACACCCAGGGGTGAACCTGGGTGCCCCCGTAGGGTATGCAGTTACTGCCTCTAATAAGACATTCACCATGTTACTCATATGGTAAATACGAGTAGGACACCACTATCCGCAATAAAGCAAACAACACAAATAGGACGTGATCGCAACCATTACAATGAATAACGTCTAATACAATGGACTTTAGTTGTGTATTTACACGTCTTGAAAGACAAAGTAGGAGAAAATGCCACCGTAATTGGTTATGCCAGTTATGTTTTTGGTGCTTAGTGCCATTTTCAACAATCTTTCAGTTTTATTGGTGGCGGAAACCAGAGTACCCAGAGAAAACCACCGACCTTCCGTAAGTCACTAACAAACTTTATCACATAATGCATGAACGAGATTCGAACTCACTACGTTAGTGGTGATAGTTACTGAGAGCATAGCTTGTGTAAATCCAACTGCGATACGATCACGTCCGAAACATCTTCACAACTAATTGGAAGAGCTATGTCATATAAATTGAAATCAGAGTCCCGTCAACAAAAAGTGTTTTACTTTTATTTGAACGTCTTGATTTGTAAATTGCAATGAGTTTTCTTCAACAATATAACATTTCTATGTGCCAATATCTACAATTCAAGTAATTTTAGATTTCAAGTCTGGACACGATGGTACTGATGGTATATGACACAGACGTTGATTCAAGTACTACAAAGTTTATTTTTTGCGAAAAAAGTGGAAGTAGGAATTTGACGAAAAATTGAATAAACGTAACATTTGTGGACATATTGGTTGGAGAAAGGGTTATTTTGGTTGGAGACCAGGAAAATGGCGGAAAATCCCATCAAATTTCAACACCGGTAAGTGCATTCCCTGTTATTGTCGGTGTGTCACTGAAATGTGTGCTTTAATACCATGACGTTTCGGCAACTTGATTATCAGTTATGGCAATGCGTGTTTGTTTTAGGACATAGGTTTGCCCTAAATAAAGCTATTGACATAAAACCGACCGGAAAAACACGACATTTTTTGTCATGGGTACATAAAAGGACCATTTCTGTACATATTACGGATATAATGTTAGGTTTTTCGTGTCATATATTTCCACTGCTTTATTCTAAGTAAATATGAATGTTCAATTATTGTATTTAAACCTAAAATAACGAGTTTTTACTAATGAAGGCATTTTTTTGGTTGGAGATTCGAGGTATATGACTTATTTTTGGTTTTGTTTAGACATTGAAAGAAAACTTAACAATGGATGTTTTGTCCCATCAGAAGGCACTACACAACCACTGTTAAATTCTAATTTTAGAAATAAAATGCAGCAATTTATATACGAAATAATATTTATAATTATTGACTTAAATGTCTCAAATGGGACATTTATTTACTCACCAGGACCGCCTTTCAAAAATGTAGCCTCCTTTCACAGTCTAATAGGGTTGTTTCTTTTTGCAAAGTGTCTCTGATGTTTAACCGTAACACTTTTCGGTGGGACATTTCTAGAGGTCACTGTGCTATGTGTTCAATGAAGTTGACATACTGATCTTTCGTCATTATTTTGGTTGATTTAGATTTTTGGCCATTTACAACAATATTTCAGTTATATCCTGGCGACCAGATTTAGTGGTGGAGGAAGCCGGAGAGAACAACCGACCATGGGCAAGCAAATTGGTAAACTTGATCACTTTCGGCTGCGATTCGAGTGCACACTTTTTGTCCCCCGACGCTTCGTCGAAGGGGACTATAGAAATGGGTGTCGTCCGTCCATGTGTTTAGTTACCAGATCATAACTTGTGAATGAAAAGTCAGATTGAAGCTAGGTGTGGCATGTAAGTGTATTTTATGAATATCTAAGTCAAGTTCGATAATGACAATTTTTCGACAATTTGTACTAGAGTTGTGCCCCTTTTTATACCTCAAAATTGCTAAATATTTAGTTTCCAGATGATAACTTGGAAGAAAATAGTCAGATTGAAACTAGGTTTGGTATGTAAATGTATCTCATGAATATCTAGGTCAAGCTTGATAGCGATCATTTTTCGACAAATCTTACCAGAGTTACATCCCTTTTTATACTTCAAAATTGCTAATGTTTTGGTTTCCAAATTATAACTTGTGAACAAAAAGTCAGATTGAAACTAGGTTTGGTATGTAAGTGGATCTCATGAATATCTATGTCAAATTCGATAATGATGATTTTTCGACAAATCTAACCAGAGTTACTCCCCTTTTTTTACTTCAAAATGGTCCTTGGGTGGACCCTTTCAGAATTATTTAAATCAGGTGAGTGATACAGGCTCTCCTGAACCTCTAGCTTACAGCAGTTTCAAAATTTAATCTTACCATATAACCTTGGCGTCTGGGGACTAGTGGCCAACGGCCTGTTATTGTAATTTACAAATCCGGGCGCGAACCAACGCTGTGTTGGTGATAGGCTTGTATGAGATGTTAGATCCAACTCATTGAGCCACCCATGCCCCTCATTATTTTGGAAGTGAAGTGAAGGGAATAAAGGTTAGAACAGTGATCAAAATTCGTGACAAATCCAGGGACAAAGACTTGGTCAAGGGAACAGACAATTACTACAAACAACACAATATAAGTATAATAACCAAAACGACCACACATACAGAAAACCGTCCGTCTGTTAATTTTTCACATTTCCATCTTCTCTGAAACCGCTTGAAGGATATTAACCAAACTTTCCAGGGATGTTGAGGGGAAGGTCCCCCTACAATCGATCTACATTTCGCTCTGGATTGATAAAATAAATGACCACCAGAGGCGTTCTTCGATTCTGCTTGGTCGATTTTCAAAACATGTTCTCCTATGAAATTACAATGCAAAATAATTTGAACTGTGCAGAAATGCTCTATGTGAGGTCTTTTACAAACAATCCATCTTTGTCCCAGTTGGTTCTCTTAGGTCACGTTTTGGGGATTCACTCAGGATCCTGTTCAGAAAGGGCGAGGGTGACATGCAATAATAGGGCGATCCTCGTCTTATGGGTGTGCTTATAACTGGTTTGTTCGGCGTCTGTCGACAGCATATTTGTTTGCCACCAGTTTTAATAGGGGAAAAGAATTATCGTTTGCTTGTTCTGTATATACTTAGGGTAGGACCCTTTTTTTATAACGAGGCATTTTTATAGAATCAATTGACAATTATTATACCTTTTATAGTCGAATACAATACTATGAATAGCCGATTGTTGTTATTTGTGCGAGAACCTGGTGTTACATATAAATAGTAGATTCGTCCACGGTGAAAGTTTGAAGTTCAAACAGACTAGTCAGGTTATTTTGTAACATCAATAACGACCTAAAATGCACGAAATGCAAATGTCTACTCTGAAGGGGACATTTAAAATAGATTTAATTTGACTTATGCCGATATATTTTGCATTTATA
>MJUT01012997.1:186693-204294 GCA_002080005.1 Gigantidas platifrons | reverse complement strand
GTGCATATGAAAATATCAAATGATTATTAAGACGACGTTTAATCTCTACATCAGTCATCTGGAAATTCAATGAATATAATGATTACTCTATCTATTGCTCTAGTACTTTTATAATGCATTTTCTATAAGCGTTGTCCAATGGAAGGTATATTGAAGGATTTTAAATATATATATATATTCTCATTTACCCAATCCCCCCTTTTTGACATTATGTTGAATTGTTGTAGTTCTATATCTACATATAGGATTTCTCATTTGTTAGTATTAGATCTAAATTTGTACATTTTGTCATTTTTTAACTTTACTGCTATTAAAAACCCACAAATGATGTGCTGGACAATTTTACTTATAAAATGGTTATAATAACGGCCATTGTACTATTGTTAACAAGGTTTATTTAAATGTATAAATTGGTGACAGTTGTTTGTAAATTTAAAGTTTTAGAAGTCATATCATGGTCATTATATTTCCTAATTGATGAGAAGGTCAGTGTAGATGATTAAATGGTGTTTAGTATATCACGGATCATGATCAATAGAACCCCAGCTGTGTATTGTGATAAAGACATCCAGTTTACCTATGGTCATTATCTTGAAGTTGAGAGACCTTATGGTCAGTGACTATCTCTCCATATATATATATTAACAGACTGAAGAATTTGCGGATCACATTCCACGCATATTTTGCAAACAATGAAAACACAAAGGAAACCCAGCGGGGCGATGTGTTTGAAACATCCATTTTACTCTACTGATTCCTAATATATAATTTTTTTTACATTTTGAGTAGATCACACATAATTTTATTGGTTTATGGCTTAAATGCGTAAAATTAATGCATTTTCGCGTGTATTGAACCAAAAAGTTAAAACATTGGTCTTTTTTTTTATGGATTTTCAGTTGATGGACAACCTTAACATAAATGCGTATTGTTGTTTTCGAAATAACCAAATACAATGTATATTTATAAACATACAGGGATCCAAAGAATGCTGTATTTGGTTTTGTTTTGTCTTTTTTTTTGTCCAATAATGAATTATCAATTTTCTTATATTTATAACATAGGTGTTTAGCAATGATAATTAGAAAAAATACCAATGCCCATTTTTATCACAACAATACTGAACTGTCACTGTAAATCATGAATTGAACAAAACCAACAATGACATAAACAGACATCAACAACAATAAGTCAGCAAGTGAAATCCAAAACACAAGGCTCATAATATATATTGGCCATGTGGCTAACACATCTCTTAGAAAAAAAGAGGCCCCGTTGGCCTAATGAGTTAGGTAGTTGGATTACCTAACAACTCATACAAGCCTATCACCAATACGGCCTGGGTTCGCTCCCGGCTTTGTAAATTACAAAAAGGGTGCACTCGACTCGCAGTCGCAAGCGATAAAGTTTACCAGTTCCTTACCCATATTCGGTGATTCTCTGCGGATACTCCGGCTTTTTCCACCACTAAAACTGGTCGCCACGAAATAGCTGAAATATTGCTGAATGTGGCGTTAAAACACCAAAAATCAAAAATCATATATCATTGTATATCCGTGAGTTTGCTTCTCAAGAAAACTTAAGGTCCCCGTGATTTTCCTTCCGTAGCCATGTGATCATAAGTTCTATCTGTTTGAACACTATGACTACAAGCTAAGAATGTCAATTATAATAAATTAACTAAAACACTTACCAAAGATCGTCACACATACCAAGAACATTAATGCAGAGGGTAGCAGCATTGTAAAACGGTTTACCCATTAATGTACATATGTTTATTTACAGGTAACCTCCTGGTTCATGTACGGATGTATTTTGTTTTTTTTTGTTTTGTTTTTTTTAATTTAAAGTTTAAATCTTAAAACCACATACCGTGAATATATAATAAAGAGAAACCCATTATGTAGGAGTATATTATTAGTTACACAGTGTGTTCGTGACCTAATACGATATATACGGGGTCAGTAAATTCCATATGGGGCGAGAGCGTACCACGACCCAAGGGCAGTCTGTCTATCCTGATATTGCCCTCCATATCAGTAGCTATTGTGTTTATTGCATTGAAGACCAGGATTATGATACACACAAAATAATTGCACAGACATTTTTCAATTTATCAAGAAACCTTTTTGCAACTGCAATTTAAAAATAAATTAAAACTTACAAACAAACAAATAAATTATATTATGAGTAACATTGTAATTTAATAACATGTTTACAACAAATAATTTGAAAAGAAAACAAGTAATCTTACATTTTAATTGTTGTCTATTTTTTTAATGAAGCTTACTATCAAGAGTTAAATATACTAATTATATAACCTATCAATGTAGTCAACTTAGCCGAGAGGTAAGATGGAAGCTTAGAAAGTCAAAGTAGACTTAAAAAAGTCCGGCAGTGGTTCGAGTCACGAAAGTACCAAAGTAAGTAAAACAGGTTTTTAATCCTAAAATAGTATAAAGTTAAAGTTCATATAATGAAGAACAAAAGAATGAACTGTAAATTCTTAAAAATAATCCACTGTTCGAACTCTGGATCACTGATCGAAAGGACGTATTGCACGACCGGTCCAAAAACTGTGTATAGACCAGTAGTACTAGTCTATATACGGTTTTCGGACCGGCCGATCAGAATTCCAGTCTATATCGCGGAATAGTAAAGGTCACGTGGAGAGTGTTCAGCCAATTAAATGTACGATTTTTATTCTGATATGCAATAATATATATTAAATCTTCGTGACACAGAAGTTGTCATATGTATAATATTAGTTATATTAAAGAGAGCCGGTGACATCAAACATTATCAAAATATTGGAAAATATACAAGGCCATCATATGATATAATAGTGAGACAATAGACAACTCTGAACCAAAATCTGTATGTAATAACTGTTAGAGAAAACAGAAAGGGCAATGCAGAATGGACATTCCACATAAAAAAGACACAGACTGAAGGCAAACAAAGCAAAATACACAGCACATAAAACTAAATAGTCAAGCAACACTGACCCCACCAAAAATCGGGACTGAACCGAGGTTCTCATGAAGAGTAAGCAGTTCCGGCTTCTTATAAGACACCCGCAGTGTTACTCGTATATACAGTCAAGCAAAAGCTTTGGCAGTGACAGAGGAAAGAACAAAAAAACGTTAAAAGTAAAACAGTCATTGTCATTTGATATATGGTCAAACAAACAGACATGTTACGATCACTCAATTTTTTTTCTTGAACTGAGATTTAATTGCTAATAAAAATATAAAGATCCTACGCCTAAACGCGGGTCCCTCTAAAACAAGAAACGAAACAGAAACGAAACGCAACGAAACGAAACGGAACCTGGCGAAACGAAACGGAACTTGGCGAAACGAAACGAAACGAAACGAAATTGAAAAGAAACGAAACGAAACGAAACCGGGCGAAACGAAACGAAACGAAAAAGTGAATCGAAACGAAACGAAATGGAAATCGAAACGAAACGAAACAAAACTGAGAAACAAAACCGGAACGTCAAAAAGGATAATGTTTCGAAACATATCTAATACATTCTCATAGTTTAAAATTTGGCAAAGCTCCGTTGATGCCTGTCACTAGTATTAACGGTTCGGTGAACTGTGGACAGGGGAGTTCTTCCTATCAAAGCAACAAGCCAAAGGGATAATCCAGAAAATCCTAGGTCCAAAACGAAATGGTGATACAGAGATTACACAAATAGAGACGATAACATAACATAACTTTATTGTTCCAATCAAGGGCCCACAAAAGGCGAAGACATATTATAGCGATCATGATTAGTGTGGGTGTATTGCCATTGGTTGTAATACTTGGAAAGACTCCAGGGGATGGTGTTTCCCCGTGTCAGATCCAGAACTGCAAGCAATGTAAAGTTAACAATAAAATGAAATACTGACATGCATCATTTATAATTTCTCTGCATAAACTGACTTCTTATTTTCTATACAGTTGTGTTTGTTACAAGTCATTAACCAAATAAATTGTTCTTGTGAATTCACGTTTAAAAGGTTAGGACAACTTTGAATTATGAGTTTATTTAGATTTTGTCTGTCCTCCCTCCGTGTGTTGATTACAAAATGATAGAAAATGACTTTCTTCTTCCACCTCACCCATATTACACTGCTGAAACAACAAGGACAAAAAAAATAAACAGATTTGAAAACGAACGCCATAAAGAAATAAAAGCACTAGCAATCTGAACCCTCACACAAAAACCGGGAGTATCACCAGGTGCATCGGAAGGGTTTGCATGATCTACTCTGCGCGAGGCACGTGATTAACTTGTCGTATAAATATATTGATATATTGCACGTTTTTTCATGAAATTGACACGAAATGTACGCGTGAAGGGACATTCTCTCGGCAGTCATATTAAACAGTCTTTTTAATAACACACAATTTGAGAATTATTGCAGATATTATTTTTAGGCCAAAGTGAAAGCAAAACTGTCTCAAAGCGAAAAAAAAAAAAAGAAAGTCATTTTAATTACGATTTTCTTGCCGTTTTTTGGTTCAATTGATTCCCGTTTGTTGATATTAAAAAGATTGCATAAAAATAGGGAATGTAAAGAAACAACAGTGTGATGAAAAACCAACGGACATGTCAAAACATAACATGATCGCATTGCCCGTGAAGGGTATGACGAGCATCTATAAAAGTAGAAATTATACCCTCCCCCCAAAAAAAATCTGATAGAAAATGGAATAAGAGGTGCAAAATGGCAATATAATCAAGATTCTCCGAAAGTTTCATGGAGCAGTTAAATAGTTTAGAATGAGTTGGGAGTGCACATTTGGTAATGGATGGACGGACGTACAGACTAAACCCATCACTTTATACTGACCGTTTTTAAAAAAGCCAACGGACTGACGTATGGATTCAAATAAATTAGCCAACTATTTTCCCATAGGTTCTAAGAAAAACTTTCGCCTTGTTTCATTTCGTTTCAATTTCGTTTCGTTTCGCCAGGTTTCGTTTCGTTTCGTTTCGTTTCGCCAAGTTCCGTTTCGTTTCGCCAGGTTCCGTTTCGTTTCGTTGCGTTTCGTTTCTGTTTCGTTTCTTGTTTTAGAGGGACCCCCTAAACGCACACAAAAGTGAAATGTGTCGATTACCTTGTGTTATGAATCATTCAGACGAATATCCTTTATATGAGTAATATACACTCATGTATGCATACATGGTTACTAACCCATCATTTCACTGTTTGCAATAACAATCGTAAGTCTTTTGGGGAAATGTAGTGTGTGTTTTCTTGGTTAAAATGATGGATAAAGTGATCGTTGGAATGGTCACATCATCCAGTCACTATTTCCGTTTATTTTTTCAGTATATATTTTTCATTTTTGCTACATCCCTAAATTAATTTTACTTTACTTACTAGGTGCAAAAGCAGCTAAAATGTGTAGTATTTAAAGGTGCACTCGTTTGGTATATGGGAAATATAGCTTAAGGAATGCCTACAAATTAATTGTTTTTGCATAATTTATAATATATTTGCTGTAAGGATTGTTTTCCTTGTTTCTTTGTGAGAGCTGATTGATAATTATGTGATGATTTTTCATTATGTAAGTTGTTAGCTATAAAATATCGCTCAGATATCTCCCCACTCGTATTCTTGATTGCTCAGCTGGAAGAAAAAGGAAACACTAAATGAAGATAGAGCAGTTTATTTTCTTCTGGAAAAAGATATACATTTTGTTCATACCTGTACAATTTACAACAATAGGAGATTGTATTCCCCAAAAGAATACACAAAAAACACTAATAAAAGAGTCGTAGTTATGAAAGCGATAACACATCGTATTAATCTATACACAATCATAGGTAAGTTCAGTTTCGATATGTTGAGCGAGAGGAGGAGAGTGCATTATTGCTCATTGTTAGGTTTAATATGCGATCGTAAGCGAGCTCTTTATGGTATAAAATGTGTACTTAGAATTTGTTTGACAAACATGGCCTCACATACTGACGGATAAAAAAAAATTCTGCGCATTTGTAATCACGTTCACTGTAACACACTAACACACTCAACAAATGAAGATCTTCGTAACATAACGCGCAAAGGTGATCCTAAGTCTCGTACCCTCTCTCGTACGTCCGATATCACTGAAACCCGGAACCCGTGTGTAGTAAAAGTTATTTTGGTAGCTTGTTTTACTTATATTGATATTTTTTAATTGATTAAATCTCTTCTGACATACTAACAAGAATTTTGGTTTCTACGCGGAAGTTAACTTTTGAGATTTCGTTAGGAACGACAACTCGATTGAATGAGACTAAAAAAAATCGTCCCGGCCCCGATATATCTCGGCCCAAAAACTCTCGACACTTTTTGATGGACTGGACGAGTGTGAAATTGCCAGATAATTTTCGGATTCGCGAGCATTCAAGGCCGTGCCTGTTTCATATTAATAATAAGAATTAACATTACACGAAATACAGCATTTATGTCCATTTTAGTTATAATTAGAATACCGATCGTCCCTTACTGGTGGGTTATGCCATGTCCTATTAAGGTGAAAGTAAAACAAATACGGTAGATATCTGAAATTGTGTACATCTATTTTGTAGAGCTATTATGCTTGCTTCCTATTTGCATGTCAATGACCATAAGTGCAGAACGATGAGTGCAAAAGCGACATATTTGGGCCTGTGCATTGTCTCTCTTTAAATATACGCTTTACATTTCAGAGCAAAATTGTATAGGGAATTTCCAGTTTACACCTGTTCCTGCTTATAAGGGTAATAACAAAATTACCGAACTCCGAACAATCTTCCAAAGGTAAAGTCAAAAGTCATTAGTATATAAACAGACAAAATCAGTCAACAACCGGAAAACTGGGAAAACCGCAATGATCCTGACTTGGTACAGGCATTTCCATAAGAAATGGTGGGTTGAATCAGATTTTAAGGCGCCAAACCTTCCGCTTTCATTACGGTTCCTGTTTATATCATATTTCACTAAGTCATATTTGTAGCAATATGAAGGAATCGTACATAATAAAAACATGTATTTAAGGCACTGCCTACGATTACTCGGATTTACCTGGATTGGGTAAAAATAACGAACAATTAGGATTACCTGAAAGACTAACTACCGGAATACAATTCCGGTTCAGGAACCCATTTCACGGGGGGGGGGGGAATCGGGTAATCGTAATTTTATTTGTTAGAATTACCTGGTCTTATTATTACCCGGAATAGTTGTATGTAAATAAAATATTAAATCTTATTTATTGTTTTTGTTGATTTATTTTTATAGGCACCAATTTTAGTATAAACTTTCATTCTGAATTTCATTTATCTATATTTGTTTGTATAAAAATATGGCCAAAGGCGCTGAAAAGTGCTCACCGTGTATGTTATCAAGACATGTAGTTCATTTGGAAATCTTAAAATGGACGCGAATGAGGGAGTCCAGTCCTTCAATTTTGAAGTTGGACAAAAGTTTAAGTCATTTAAGGAATTTGAGAGTCAATATTTACGAAGTATATTTCATATCTTTTTGATGTATTATTAAAATGTATTATCAATTACAAATTGATATATAACAATAATAATTATTTCAATTCTTTATGTCCTCCGGGTAATAATAACACCAGGTAACTCTAACGAATAAAATTACGATTATCCGATATTTTTCTGTGAAAAAGGAATTGTATTCCGGCACTTAGTCTCTCAGGTATTCCTAACTTTTCGTTATTATTACCTAATCCAGGTAATCGTAGCCAGTGTCTTTACTTAATATCAAAATGGTATTAGTCATGTTAAGTATCAAAATACAGTAACCTACAAGTTGTATTCATAATGATTAAAAATGTGTATTCCGAATATGTAACAATATGTGAATCAATAGCAGATACTTTCGTTTGGATAAAATTTAGTAAAGAATTTGTAGGTATTAATGACGATTTATATATTTGCTGTGCGTACCTCCCTCCAATCAACTCAAATTATCATGTATTATATGTATATGTATATGTATTATATGAAAGCGATATTTTTAGATTACTTGAAGACAGTATAATTACATATTAGACAAAGGGGAAAATCGGTCTTATTGGTGATATGAATAGCCGAACGTCTGTTAATAATGATTTTATAGTCGACGACAATTTTCATCCATCGCTACAGGACCAAATTAACGGTATTTTTTCATACACAAGTGATTGTAGTTTGCCTACACGCGTTAACCCAGACAATGTTCGGAACGATTATGGCTCAAAATTGCTAAAAATGTGCAAGTCGACAGGATTACGGATATTGAATGGCAGACACCTGGGTGGTTTTGCGAATGATTTTACGTACTGTGGACCGAAATCGTATTCTGTTATCGACTATTTAATTACTTCTCCAGACCTTTTTCCTATAATAGACAAATTTATCATATCGAGTTTCAACCAATATTCTGATCATGCGAGTCTTCATGTGGAAATAGGAGTACGAAAATTACCAGTCAACGAAACTACTTTAAACGCTCATAATGGAGAACGAAGGAAATTGTATAGATGGAATGATACTAATAAGATTCAGTGTAGAGAAGCTATATCAACCAATATGGATCAACTGATTGCTCTAGGGGAAAATCTCAATTTTGATACTCAGGATAATCTGGATAAAGGTGTGAACGATTTTAGTGATTACCTAAGCGAAATATTGTCGCCTTTTGTTGAAATTAAACCATATTCTAATACCGGTAAAATTAAAAAACGCAGTCAATCTCATTGTGTAATTATGGAAGATAAGCCATGGTTCAATGATAAATGCAAAAGTTTACACAGAAATTATATCAAGTGTTTAAATGTGTTTAATCGAATCAAATGCAAGGAAAATCATGTGAATTTAAATAGTGCAAAGAAAAAATACAAATTGTTAGAGTCTCAACTAAAGCGAAAATATAAGAGACAAGAAGGAAATATGATGGAAGGCTTGCGGAAATCAAACCCTAAATTATTCTATAGTAAATTTGGGAGGAGTAGTAAATTAAGTACAAAAGTTTCTGGAAGTGAGTTTTTTTACCATTTTAAAAGTGTTGCATCTGGTATTCATTCTAATATGGGCAATAGTAATATTGAAGAAAATGGCGAATCTGTATATGAAGAATTAGATCAAATTATATCTAATGAGGAAATTGTGTATGCTATATCTAATCTAAAAAGGTACAAAAGTCATGGTATTGATGGTCTATTAAATGAATATTTCATTGAATTTCAAGATTTATTGTTACCTGTATTCTATAAATTGTTTAATGGAATTCTTACTTCAGGGATTTTTCCGAATTCATGGTCAACTGCAGTTTTAATACCTGTTTTCAAGAAAGGTGACCAGAGAGACCCAAATAACTATCGAGGTATTAGCCTAGTGAGTTGTCTAGCTAAGCTATTTACTAATATAATTAACAATCGCCTTATTGAGTGGTCAAAAGACTATGACACTATAACCGATGCCCAGTTCGGTTTTAGGAAGGGACTCTCCACAGTCAATGCAATATTCGCTTTGCAAACTTTAATATCAAAATCTTTAATTGGGAAAAAAAGGTTATACTAAAGCATTCGATACAGTTGATAGATTGAACTTGTGGTATAAACTCTCTGTTATTGGAATACAAGGAAAACTATTGTCAATCATCAAATCAATGTATTATAATGTTAGAACATGTGTTTCAGTTGATGGATTTAATACAGAATTTTTCGCAAATAACGTTGGTCTTATGCAGGGGGAGGTAATTTCCCCAATTTTGTTTGCATTATATGTCAATGACTGTGAAATGGACTTTATTAATCATAATTGTGATCCTATCGAATTAAAAGAATTAAGCCTGTTTTTAATAATGTATGCAGATGACATGGTCATTTTTTCAGTCTGCAGAGGGTTTACAAGATATGTTAGATACATTATATCATTATACTGAAAAATGGAAATTGTCTGTAAATATAAACAAAACTAAAATTGTTGTTTTTCGAAATGGTGGTATACTCAGTGACGATGAAAAATGGTACTATAATGGGTTACAAATAGAAACTGTAAATACTTTTACATATTTAGGTGTTGTACTCAATTTCAATGGTAAATTTTCTGTAGCTGAAAAGCATGTTGCTGAACAAGGTAGAAAGGCTGTGTTTGCTTTGATAAAAAACACTAAGCCATTTATGTTCAATCATTATACTTTGTTATCCTTATTTGACACATATGTTAGTAGTGTATTATGTTATGGGTGTAAAATATGGGGCTTTCATAAAGCACCAGATATTGAAAAGGTACATGTCAATTATTGTAAACGTATCTTAAATGTCAAAACAAGTACAACGAATATAATGGTTTATTATGAATTAGGTAGATACCCATTGATTGTAACTAGAAAAATTCGTATTTTTAAGTTTTGGTTGAAATTATTAAATGCCAATAATTGTATTCTGAAAGGTTGTTATGAATTTTTATATGATATGTGCTTAAAAAATCCACATAATATGAATAACTGGGTTTGTAATATACGTAAAGAATTGTGTAATATTGGTCTAAATGATTTGTGGAACTCACAAGCCATGCTGTCTAAGAATGTCATATTTTTAATTAAACAAAGACTGCTCGATATTGCCATGCAAGAATTTGATGCTGTATTAAGTGTTTCATCAAAATGTTATTTTTATCAGTATATTGTTACCAATGTGTGCTTACAAGAATATTTATGCAAACCTATACCAGAACTGTACAAAAAATGTATAACTAAAATTAGATTGTCATCACATAAACTTGCAATCGAACAAGGAAGGTATAATAAAACTAACAGAAACAGAAGAACCTGTAAATTGTGTATAAATGAAATTGAAGATGAAATGCATTTTATTTTATTATGTCCATTATATGTAAATTTACGAAAACAATTTATCAAATCGTATTACTGGAAAATGCCGTCTGTTTATAAAATGTTGCAACTATTAAGTGTTACCAATATCAAAGAATTATGTAATCTTGGCAAATATATTTTTAATGCTACAAAACTCAGAAATGTCTGGCTATGAAATTTCTAAAACATAGAATAACTTTATTTTCAAACTTCTGTCTTAATCATTAATGTATGTTTATTTATTTATTTATTTATTTTTTTTATTATTATTGTATTTGTATTGAATCATGATCTGATGATTTATTTATTGTATATATGTATGCCTATATGTTGTATGACATTGGTAAATAAAGATAATAAAGTGAGGACCGATTGAGAACGAAACTGTACGACAAGAGCGATCATTTCAACTTTTCCATTGTGAATTTAATTTACATTTATATGTGGCCACATTCCATCAGCACCTGTAAATGGTTACTTTATGCATGCAACATATCATCGGATACTAACATGAGTAACACTGTGAACGAAATAGATGGAGCAGGAACTGCTTACTTGTTCTGTGTGGTGATTTTGGGTCCATTGTTAGTATTTTCGTCTTTTTAACTTTCTATCCTATTATTGTGTGTGTCCTTTGAATTACTACTTCCGATTATTCTTTTAGTATCTAGTTTAAACATATTTTATTGTCCAAAAACATGACAATAGGATCAGATACAAGTTTTGCAACTTAGAACATCTTCTCCTTTATATAAACAATATACAGATACAGTTGAACATAATAACATAAAAGCTACAGTCTGTCTTAATAATTAGAAGAAAAAAACAACAAAAACAACAACATGAAATATACGAGTGTCACACAATAATTGGACTAGTATATAGAACACACCTAAAATGAAGAAAATCAATAATTGTTATACAATCATCAATGTTACGTAGTGGGATTATTAATTCGATAAAGGTAGGATCTTTTAAAATTTAGTTTCAAAATATATAATAATATTATACAATTACTGTCTTTTGATGAGTTAAATGTGTGGATTTATTGACTTTTGAAAAAAATTATATTCACTGAGCCCGAAAGGGCGAAGTGAATATAATTTTTTTTCAAAAGTCAATTAATCCACACATTTACAGAATCAAAAGACAGTAATTGTTTTATTCTATATGTTGAGGAAATAATGATATTCTGAATATTCTTATTTTAAAGAATGATTTTGATAGAAATCTATACTAAAGAATTTACTAATATAGAATAACGTTATTTATTCAATAAGATTTTTAACATAAAGTGCTCACACGTGTGTATTGCAACAATTACTAAGTCACATCAGGTCAGCCACAAACTAATTGTCACCTGATTATATTCACAATAATCAGCAGAAAGAAAAGCGACATGTTTCCTTAATATATGTCTGTACAGTAATGAATACATACCTATTTGTGTCAATATCATAAATTTGACTTCCAAACAGCAAAGTATTTAAGTCAATGTGTATATTCGCAGCTAATAAAGAACGGTACAAAATATTTCTTTGTGCATCAAACCTCTTGCAGTACAATAAAAAATGTTCAGCATTCTCTGTGGAATATCCACAAGAACAAGATGGGTTATGCATCAAATTAGCATGAAATAGATCGTTACGTAATGCACTACAATTATTCCTTATTCTAGAATGCAGGATATTTAAATATATGTTGCCAATATTATAATAGGAGGGGGGTTTAGCATTTTTAAAGTAGTGTTGTTTCAATTTGTTTTTGAAGGATTCAAAAGTTGAAAGTTGACGTATTCTCAGGTCCAATAAATTCCATAACTTGGTCGTCGACGGAAAAAATTACTGTTGGGATATCGATAATCTGTTTATAGTTTGACTAATATTATGGCTATTTCGTAAATTATAGTTACATGTATTAGTTTCTCCAACACTGGGAGGAATCAAATCACATAAAAACTCAGGAGAATTACCAACATTTAATTTATAAAACATACATAATTTTTTAACCTCTCGCCTAGTGCTAAGTTTCTCCCAGCCCATCTCCCTGTATATTGAATCCAAACTTGTGTAGCATGTTAGCCCTGTAACAATACGAGCCGCTTCCAATTGTAGTTTTTCTAGTCTATCAGAATTGACCTGCCCGCAGTTATCCCATACCTCAGATGAATATTCCAAAATTGGTCTAATGAAAGTAAAATAAATATTTTCCTGATATTCCCTCTTTAATCTAAATTTAAGTTTCATCAAGACATTAAGTTGCTTTGAAGTTCTCTGAATTAGGCTCTCTATATGTTTTGTCCATTTACAATCATTACTGAAAATTATGCCTAAATGTTTGTGCTTATTAACAGAATTAAGGACGATACCGTCGAAATCAAAGCTGAGTTCATCTTGTTGGTTTCTAATATTGAACATCATTATCTCAGTTTTGCTAGGATTAAATTTTACTAACCAAGTATCCCCCCATTTTTTTTTATATTGTTTAGGTCGATATTAATCATATTTTTTTAAAGTAGATTCGTCTAAGGCTGTATATCCGATAGATGTATCGTCAGCAAAAGGTCTACTGAGTCCAAGCATGTCATCGGCTATGTAAATACTAAAAATAATACTGAGTCCAAGCATGTCATCGGCTATGTAAATACTAAAAATAACAAGGGACCGAGGACTGACCCTTGGGGAACACCAGCTTTTAAATCATCTAACTCAGATAATGCTTTTTTGATAGCAACTTTTTGTGATCTGTTAGTAAGATAGCTTTTACGCCACACGTGTAAATCTCCCTTAATGCCGTATCTTTCTAATTTTAACAGTAGCCCCCCAATCAAAACACGATCAAACGCTTTACTTACATCAGCAAAAGTGATACATTTGTACTTGTAAAAAATTTGCTATCAAGTGCAGTCAAAATAGTGTGATATATCTCAAGTAATTGGTGAGTAGTCGAAAGGCCAGGAATAAAACCTGATTGGAATTTGTATAGATGTTTATTTTTATGTAAATGGTTAAACATGTTTTTAAATACAATTTTTTTCAAATATTTTACTTACACAAGATAATAATGAAACTGGTCTATAATTTGAAGGTAAGGATTTATCGCCGTTTTTTTAATAAAGGAATCACATGAGCAATTTTCCAGGACCGTGGGTATTTTTTTAGGCGTAAAGATTTGTTAAAAAGTAAACATAGGGGTTTGGCTATTTCGTTTTTTATAGATATAATCATTTTGTTGCTAATTTTATCAGGACCAGTAGCCTGATTACTATCTAAAATAGAAATTATATCAATTATTTCTTCTTCTCTCACCCAAATATTTTCAAGCACATTACCTCCCCTGTCATCAAAATCTGGTAAAGTTTTGTTTTCGTCGACTAAATTAGTGATCGAACAAAAATATTTATTTAAAACATCTGCCTTTTCTTTACCCTCATAAGACAAGCAATAAATATTTTTGGGATCTTGAATAGGGAGAATATCGTTCAATGGAGACTCTTCCTTCAGAAGTGTATTGATGGTCTTCCAATAAGTTTTACTATTTATAGTTTTAAGTTCACTCAAATTTTCATTTATATTAGTATATTTTTTTTCTTTTAATTGTTTCTTTAAATTATTAATCCGGTTTCTTTGTTGTTTCTGCGGAATCGGTCTCGTTTACGTATCTCCCTCCGAATATTTGAGTCGAACCATATTTTATCATTACATCTAATAGTAACCTCTCGTCTAGGAATACACTCTTCTGACACAGAAAGAATTACATTGGTAAAATTAATACATGCTTTGTTAATATCAGGTTCTCTTTTTATTAAGACATCTCAATCAAATTCCAACATTTTTCGTTTCATTATATCATAGTCCCCTTTTTTGTAATCCCAGATAAGTCTCTTAAAACTTTTTGAATTACTATAACCACACCTTATTGTTATATAAGTACCATCATGATCATTAATATATCTGTCAATATGTATAGTATCAGAGTCCACAGACTGAATAGACTCCGTTATCAAAATCGGATCTAGTAATAACCAGTGCGTGAATCAAAATGAGTAGGCTGGTGTATTGCATTGAAAAGTCCGTTAATACTAATCAAATCATTTATATTTGACGGTAAATTTAAAAAGTATTTGTTCAAATCACCCATGCATATCAAATGATTAGATTCTTCCATTGCATTTTTCAACATAGCATCAAAGAAGTCCCAACAACGAGGATGAGACTGTCTCTCAGATCTATAAATTATATTTATTAAAATATTTTGTAGCTTGGTTTTTAATTCGAACCACATACATTCAACAAGTGGGTTCTCTAGATCTATACGTCTTTGGATATTAACATGAGTTTTATAATACATTATTATGCCACCTCCATAGTATCTGAAAACGGCTTGCTCTAATAATTTTGTGACAAAAATCTGTTGTCGAAGTAGAGTCTGACTATACCAAAGGGGCAATCAGAATCCGTATATCGAAGAGGAACTGACAACACAATGGCCAAAAGAAAACGTAATATTTCCATAACATAAACAATATGCAAAAGAACATCGTCGTATCGATCTCCCGTATGACATTCCATTGAATATCTCAGAGTCAAATATTGATCAGTCCGCATTACCCAAAGCTAAAAATAAACTTCGAACAACCCGAATACTTTGAATTAAAACCACCGGTTCAATGAATACACTGCATTGACATAGTTGAATATATAAATGATTATGATATGTTCTATTTCATGATATTGGTTGTCAAGTAGTTACATTGGTTAACCTTTGACTACAAATCTAACACTCATTTCAAGTGTTATAGTTTTCAGACAGTCCACTAAGACACGTGATTTAACCGGTCAGTTTGAATCATACATGTCCGGGTTTTCTTACTCTAGTAAATCTATGGTAGCGGTGATAAGTTGCTGAAAGTGACGTCAAGACAAAAAAATCTTCATCCGTTCTTGTTTATTGTTAATCTTGTTGAGATTAGTTTATTGTCAGTAGTATTACTTGTTTAAAATTTTGGGACCATAATTCGACATCAAGCCCAATATATTATATAGTTTAAAACTTATTTGGTTTGACTCAAACTTGACCGCATAATTAATCCAGATTGAGTAACAATAGATAACATTGCACTATTATACAAGGTTGTAAATTGTTAACCTTGCAATGGACCACTAACAATGGATTGTAGCAAAAAATCAGCTCATTTTGGAGATGCCACAAGTGGCTGTTTTGTGTATGAAGCCTGTCGCTCCTCCTAAAATACGTGACAATACTGCACATTCGGGCGAGTTGTTGCCTTTGATTCGATTCTGAAAACCTGATGGTTGTACCCATTTCCATTCCATTTGGGTTTCCTTTTGGTTTTGTTATAAATGACATTTTGGGTGATGGTTATGATTAAAAGGTAAAAAAGCGCAAATCTATAGTGTCTTGTTGTTAATCGGTTAGGTAGGAAGGTTTACTATGCGGAATAAATACTATATAGTAAACGTTCCCCATGGGGGAAGGTTTACTATATAGTAAATCTTCCCGGGGGGTTAATCTACTATGTGGGAAGGTTTACTGTATGACACCGGTGTTAATTGGGAATATTAGCGTGGGAAATATTCATTTTACAGACTCGCAACAGCATTACCAATACGCCTGTATTTGTCAGCGTCAAATCTGTAATTGACATCAGAAACAGTTCATCTGTTGTTCATATTCATATTTAAATGCATTACAAAAACTTTTTCTTTTCAGGCGTAAGAAGGTTAAAAAATGAAATGCCGCGAAATATTGTTGATAAATACTGCACGTCAATGTCATAGGAAACATGGCTTCATATCAACACTTCCAGAGCATACAGTATATATTGAACATGTCCTGGGCATCGTTTCACAAAAAGGTCGTAAATCGTAAACTTGGTCGTACGACTGTCTTTACGATTTACGACCGTTTCACAAAACTTACCGACGTCCGATATACGACATTTTTTGGTCGCAAATCACCGACTAGGTCTAAGCAGTCGTAAATCGTAAATCGGTAAAAACAAATATACGTGTTTGTACTGATTTAACAAATAAAATGGCAGCGCTTATGATGATTTGTGAGGAAGAACGAGTACGTAGACCCATAATATTTAGAGACAGGACTAACCCTATGGAATTCCTAGATGAACGGGACATTGTGGATAGGTACAGAATGCCCAGAGACAACATTTATGAAATTGTGAGATTGGTACAAGACGCAGTTGAGTCGCCTACAATGAGGAGTCATGCTATTCCGCCACTTCTGCAGGTTGGCAACTTTACATCAAACCCCAAAAAACTGATTTCCCTTTACGGTGTGCATAAACAATTTAATTTAATTTTAAAAAGTCTACCTCTTTTTCTCTTTATTGCAAAGAAAAATGGGGGAAATGTGCATTTCATATTATAACGTAAAATATGAAATATTATAACGAAAAATCCCAGTAACAGGATACGTTTGGCACGTATGCAACTACATGCAGTATACTTGCCAATAAAAAAAAACCCACTGAATTCGTGCTACAATGTCCAATTTTCAATATAGACTTTTATTCATGGAAGAATAAATGTCCACGAGAAAACGATCTACAAAAGCAGAAACAAATCAAAACCTCAACTCAACAAAATTGTATGGATTTGATTTGATTTTGATTTTTGGTGTTTAACGCCACTTTCAACAATATTTCAGCTATATCATGGCGACCAGTTTTAGTGGTGGAGGAAGCCGGAGTACCCGGAGAGAACCA